>JADPWL010003076.1:0-60001 GCA_019059595.1 Marasmia exigua
GAGCTTTAGTTGTGTCGGGGGTTTTTTAAATTATCAATTTAATTTTTTGTTGATATTTTTTATAGTAACGAGATGAATATTTTTAGTGTGTTATTTATTTATGCATTTTTCTCGAAACATTCCAAATGGAGTTGTGTTTGTTTTCTTTGGTGGGCAGCATAGCGATTATAGCTTTATGGATGCATGGATAATGACAGACATGTCATATGTGACATATGGGATGTCGAAGGTTCGAATGCAAACTTACAACTCTGGATTTTTAAAATCTATCAGCATAAGGTTGTCTGGCAGAAATCAATAAGACCGCCTTATGGTACTGTCTGTTGTTCTTGTATCATACTTGTATTTTTGTCTTTGTGCAATAAATAATATCTATCTATCTATAGTTTTTTACCAGCTTTGCGGTGAGTTTTGAACTGTTTGCTTACATTAAGGCGACGGGTAGCCCTAACTAGCGACACGATTCGTTTTTAATTGTTAACTACTAAACCGGATCTATTTGAAACAATATCGGGGTTACAACCTCTGGGCAAACACTTATACTATATAATATATAATAATATAATTCTAACAACATCTCATACGTTGACCTGATTCCGTACTAAGTAGCTTAAGCACTTGTGTTACAGATATCAGACAACAGAGGTACACAAATATATACTTAAAAATATATATTACACCCAGACACCGAACAAACACAAGTGTTCATCGCACGAATGTTTGTCAAGGGTGGGGTTCGAACCCACGACCTTTGGCGTAAGAGGCAGAGGCATGCGCAAATGTTGGGTTCGCATTTGTGCATGGTTATTTAGTAAATAGTATAAGTGTTTGCCGAGAGGTTATAATCCCAAAATTGTTTAAAATAGATCCTGTTTAGTAGCTAAAAATTAAAATCGATTGGCGTCACTAGTGTGCCCTACCCGTCACCTTAATAATAGGAATTATGGTTTCATACAATTTCGGTGACTCCTTTCTCTCTGATTTCGCAGATGTTCATTGAAATCGGTGATTAGTTATCATCAAATGACCTGGTTGCTTATTTGTACGCCTCCAACATAAAAAATTAACATAAATATAGATAGTTCGCGGCGCTCTTAAACCCTTCCTAATATAAATAAACTGGCCAGTTGCGATAAGAACAGAGAAGGCGCCATTGGGGAAATACCAACGCGTTGAAAGTATAAATAATTTATTGGTAAAATTATTTATAAAGCCTTTGGGGTTCCAACTTTGATGAAACAGTTTAATAAACCTGATAGGAGTTACAAAAGTTTGTACCTTCGATATCCTATATTTACAGTGTTTCCGTTCCGTCCGTCAGTGTGTGTTAGTGACACCCGATGGGGTGAACGAGTTCTAAAGTGGAGACCGCGTCTTGGCAAACGTAATGTAGGGCGCCCTCTGGCTAGGTGGGAGGACGATCTGCGCAGGATGGCTGGCAAGAGCTGGATGCGAGAAGCCATGGATAGATCACAGTGGCGAACAATTGGAGAGGCCTACGTCCAGCAGTGGACTGCGATAGGCTGATGATGATGACAGTGTTTCCGGTATTGCCAGTCATAGATGAGATCATATAAGCAGTATATTATTCTGTTAGAACCTAATTGTGAAGAGAGAGCTATCATTTTATTAAAGATATTTTTTTATAATAGGTTCTTCAAACAAGGAGTGTTAAGGTTTTTAAGGGGTCAGCAGGTCTGCGTATGCAGGTCCACTGGAGTTGCAAACGCCCATAGGCTGCGGTAATCGCTTACCATCAGGCGAGCTGCACGCTTGTTTGCCACATAAGGCTTATCTTTTTACCAAATTTTATTGCATATCGTCGACCTAATTCTAATAGGATGTATCTCATTTTTTATCATTGGGTTTCTGGAGCCCAATTCTCGAGAATTTCGATATGAAAAAACAAAGCGGATGTCACATGAAATTCATACAAAAACTATGTTTTAGTGATACATATTCGTTGAGCTCCAGGAGCCTAATGTTAAAAATGTTAAAAATAAGATACGCCCTATTAGAATTAGGTCGACGATATAATTTTGTTACTATTATAGTATAGATATTTTTTTCTGTGACATTAATTATATATCTGTCATTCTAATCAAGCTATATTAAGACTATAATAATGATGAAAATTTATAGAGGGGTCAATATAGGGAACGTAGATAGCTTAAAAGTAGATAAATAATGATGATGCAAGACAATATTTTAGACGAATGAAGCTACAATACAATACAAATAAATTATTTTCTCTCAAAAGCTACATTATCAACTTACTATGAGTTTGCTTGGTTTTTTTTTTAATTTCTTGCCTTATCTTAACTTACTTTATAACTATATCTGCAATGAGTAGCTAAATAATGTTTCCCTTTGCTGTCCTTAGCTACTCACAATCATCTATGAAGACCAAATTTTCTCATACCTTGAAAAGTATACAACTTCCTATTTTTATGCGTAACTTCGCAGCCAGTAACTGAGTGAGCAATAAAGTGATGTAGACCATGCGCAATAACAATAAAAAGTCAAGGATCTTATCTCAGATTATCTATCTGCAATAAATCCGACGAGTGGCGTTAGGCGCGTCGCCCAGTCGAGTCGAGTCGCATTTTAGAATTGGTCTCTATTATAATATCTGTGACTATACCAAGATGTAAACTATGCAATTCTTGTATCAACCTATTTTGTAATGACACCGGTATTACTACTTTATGCCCTGTCATAAGGCATCCGTTTTCAAGAGATAATTGCATCCGACATAAATAAAAGGGTTTTAGACAAACATCATTTTACTTTTGGTGGCCAACCATCAATTATATATATCTTTTTACTTTGGGTAGTAAAGCATCTTTCCCGGTTTCCTCTCGTAGTTTATCTAACGTAACCGGAAAGCTCTCCTCCACCACAAAATTAACATATGACGTAGTCTCTACATAGAGTCGAGGCGCGGGCAGCTGCTGCCTCGACGCCGTGCCACCTTCAACTCGACTGCGCCGCGACTACATTGTATGTGAGCGCACACCGTTTATTTTTGAAGAATCCATAGCCATAGAGTAACTTATATATTATACTGAGATAGAGGCATCAGTCGGCTAGCCTGTGCTAGCGTCATCTAGAGGAAAACGATTAATACTCAACGGCTATGTAGTACGGCCACCTTCGAGAATCAGTCAGGGAGACGATTAATGAAATATCAAACTTAATTTTATTTGCTAACATCATCATCATTTCAGCCAATAGACGTCCACTGCTGCACATAGGCCTCCCTCAATGTTCTCCACGCAGATGCCGATCTGTGTGGAGAACTCCACACAGATGTCGACCTGTGCCGCCAACACCGAATGGATTCCCGCGATCTTCACCAGATCGTCGGTCCACCTTGTGGAGGGCCTGCCACGGCTGCGGCTTATTTGCTATATTATAACAAAATTCCCAATACTTTTAGATGTCTGGTATTATTTCCCATACTTTATTTAAACTGCTAATGTGGGCATGCGGCTTGAGGTCATTGTTTTGAAAGCACACACGTTTTAAACAAACTAGGGTGATGTAAAAATGCATAGTGACATCTACCGAAACAACGCCGAACCATCTGATTGATTTTTAAAGCTACATGTGCTTTGTATAAGGTCCACCTAACGAAAACCGCTGAATTATTTTTCCCATACTTAGGAAAAAAAGTACTTACTAAGTGAAATTACTGCTTCTTATGCGCCTCTGCTTCAACTCCAGTCCACCTCGACTGTTGTGTGGCCGACGCTCCTTAAGGGCGGCTGACAGACATCGGCATCGCACCCCTCTAGCCATAAGTATCGACAAGATACAAGATACTTCTTTTTTTGTATTCCGTGAATGTTTGTTTTATTACCTACTGCACCCGTGGCTTTGCTCGGGTTCATCATCAGCCCATTTAAGTCCCCACTGCTGGGGCACGGGCCTCCCTCAATCACATGAGGGGTAATTGCCATACTCACCACGCTTGGCAGACGGGTTGGCGAGGGTTTTGACACCTCGGTAAGAGTGAGGGTGGCCTATTCTACTCTGCCGGGGACCACACGGCGTGCTCGGGTTAGAACGAGACAAAAAGCAGCATCCATCTCGTCTATTCAACTATCTCCACTAAAAAAAATCACGTTCAACTTCATCAACCGGGAACTTCATACTTTAACCCCAATTATTATTTTAGTATGAATAACTAAAATAAAACTTAAAGGGGTACTGATCAAATCACCGGTCAATTTTACCATCAAAGTACGTATTATTAAATTTTTTAGATATTGGTACAACTGTCTTCAAGAATCCGACGAATGTCGACTTAACGCCCCTATCAATAAATTCGTAGGCTCAAATGCGAGCATGCAGCTCTGAACTTTTCAATTCAAATCAAAAAGATCTGCGATGATTGAAAACACCGTGTGGTAACCTACATGTTTCGGATAGCTTCTTAAGGTGACGGGTGGGGCACATTAGCGACGCCAATCGATTTTAATTTTTTTAAGCTACTAAACCGGATTTATTTGAAGCGTTTGCCAAGAGGTTGTAACCCCGACATTGTTTAAAATAGATCCGGTTTAGTAGCTAAAAATTAAAATCGATTGGCGTCGCTAGTGTACCCTACCCGTCACCTTAAACTGTGATATCAACAATTTGTTGAGGTAATTACTCCAATTTGTAACCAAGTTACCCCTGTTTCAGGGTTACGAAGGTCCAGACAACAGTCGCGTTATCTGGGGGCTCGGATAGTGAGTTTTTAGTGTATATTGATATCCAGGGGCGACTGTAGCCCAAAAAGCGCCCGGGCGCTATTAATAACCTGGCGCCTTCTTGTTTCAAAATGAGCGTACAAAATGGAATACTTATAACATGTTCGACTACCCATGGGCAATCGCTTCATTGTAATTATCAGACATCCCGAATCCTATATCGACGATGATGTGGCAATACCTCGTATCTAACAAATTAACTGACATTAATAATCAACCTTTACATCAATGACATAAGGAAGTAATTTTCTCAAAAAATCTTGTTAAATAAGAGGTACTGGCACATCATCGTCGATTTCATGGTTCAAGCATACCCCAGGCTTCGAAGCGACAGCATTGGATGCAACTGAGAATCACAAGTTAAGATGAGGAGTACGATAGTACTCGTGCTTGATCCATGCGGAGCGTTACAGTGGATGCTCTATGTGTAGCGAGGGGATCTCGGCGCCCTCTCACTTCCAGCGCCCGGGTGCACCGCACCACCCGCACTATAGGTAAAGACGCCCCTTTAGATATCTAACATATTTTGACTAGCGTGTTTATGAACATAGGGCTTGTAGAGCTAGTTCATGCAGTGTCAAAACCTTGGCTCGATATGAGATCTGATATCTTTTTGATAGTGCGAGTCATAAATGACCAGCTCGCTTTGGCATTTTACATGATAATGTTTTTGGTGGGATCATGAGTACCAAAAACACCAAATCTAGTCCAAGTGAACTCCAACAAGTAAATGTGAAGCCTTATTGGTCGTTGGAATACGTTGAGATGATGAGGCACTTTAATTTAAATTACATATGTAAAATATTTTTTATAATTGCTCTAACGTAGATATACAATGCAAGGAGAAGTCACAATCGAAGGCAAAGTCATAGTACATAAAACGCGTGTTTTACGTATTATCGATACGGATCTTCATGACAACCAATTTAGAGATAAGTTGCGGCACTCGTGACAAGACCTACTGCTAACACGATTAGCCAAATGTTGAACTAAAACAATGTGTACAATCAGAAATATCAAGTTATATTATTATTAAAATATACATATAAGCTTTTGAATAAAGAAGAAAACAGATGACCATTTTTTATTTTTCATTAAATGTATTTTATTCAAATATTATTATTAAATTTTAATAATGTGTGACGTAGTCCTGAGGCTCAACGTATGGAGATATCGGTGCTCATATATTCTACTTATCTTTTATTTTTATTATTATTATTGGCTCTACCCGAGATAATCGCAATGTCAAGTAACTTATTGAGAATAAGTAGGTAGTCAACAGCGAAGTCGAGTCATCAAAGTCACAATCAAGTCAATAAAACGCGGTGTTTTACGGTTTATCGACCTACTGGATTTCAGCGATATCACTCTAAAAGCAATCGCGGGTTTTAAGACTCTATTAGTCAAGCAAGTTGTCACGAGACAACGCACTCGACACACTATAGTAGTATTAAAAACGATACAATCCAACGATTCTTATTTTAGGATCACATTGCGGCACTTCACTGCACAATAAACACCACATTTTTAAAAACACTAGAAACTAGACTCGATTTAAAACCTTTGAATTGCATCAGCCCATGCGGCTCGTTTTAGCCCTACCCGCCAAATCCCTATATTCTTCTTAGTTTATGTCCGTGCTATGTGTACAATGTTTGACGTTTGGTTTTTTGGATTACCTTTTTTTTTAAATAAACGTAAGCATAAGCGTTAGTAATTTATCATGCCAAGTGATGATTTCATAGGATTTTTTTTACATTTTATAGTTTTTATCCATAAATATCTGTTTCAAATTCTGTATTTATTTTTCTTAAATTTCTATGAATCAAATCTAGAAATGGTATTTAGTATCTGGAATACGATTTATTTAAAATGATATGTCTATGAAGTAGCTTCAAACTTCAGCAAGTACTCTTAGCCGTTAAATAGAGGCGTGTAATGTCGGCGGCGGCGGCAGGTCGCGCTCGAGATAACAGCTTCCTCTCTTGACGGTGATTGTTTGATCCACTAGCGCCACAGATATTTATGACTGTAAGTTTTTCTTTTAAGTTTATTTTTTCCATAAGTATTCACAGGTTACTTTGCTCGGGTTTGCCAATCCGCATTAGGCAAGCGTGGTGATTAAGCCTAATCCCAATATAGTAGCAATAACTTGATTTCTATGATGGATGCCTTTGCCCTTCAGTGGGACAGTTTATAAGTTTGTAGGCTGATGTACAAGTTAACACTTAGATCTAGCGGCTCTGCACTAAGTCAAATGCTTGTACACAACAACCAAGATCAGAAGGCACTTCAGTGACTTTGACAGAGGGGCGTTGTATAACGTTTTTTCAATGCGTAAATGTCATAACAACATTAATTCCGACTTTTTGCCACATGCCAAATAACCATGATTGTATCTGAGCAGCCAGTTGACAAATACATTGTTTTACATGGGCACGCGCAATTCAATTTTATAATAAACTTATGTCATAGGATAAATAATTAAACATTAGAAAAGACAAAGTACATGCATTTTGACATAATATTTAGAGAATATTATTAAATCAAATAGAAGTATAATACTGAAATAAAAATAACTATTATACAATTAAAATAACTAGTATTAAATGTGAAATAAATATTAATAAATTTATGCAAATATTCCATATATATAATTTATTCTAAATTTGTGCGTATTTTGTGTGTGACAGAGTATATTGGCTTGCTTCAGCCTCATGTCAACAAGATTCACTACAATTACAACGGACGCGATGTCAAGAAATCGATGTCACTCAAGGTCCAAACTGAAAACCAGCGCAGCAGCGGCGGCAAACCACTGCAGCACATGCTGAGCTTGGACCTTGTTGACCACTTCACTTTGTGCCTTTTCTTCTTCCTTGGTCACTGGTTTATATATTAACTTATTATTATTTATTTTTTTGTTTTTGTTTAATATTTTTTCCTATGTATTACTGTGCAATCTCGTTATGTGTCTTGTCTATGTAAATATTTTATGTGGTCAATAAATGTTTACTTACTTACTTACTTACATGACATATTGGCTCAAGCAATGTTTCTTCACGTTTCGTTTCAGGTGACACGCAATGAAGTGGTTTGGCGTAATAGTCGACAAGGAGATAGGATGATGATGATCACCGCTAAGATAGGAACGAATAACGTGACGTATTCCAACGACGGCGTGATTTTTTTTATGCAATGCATAAAATTACCTTTTAAACTTAAGTTAAGAGAATATTGTCTTAGCAATTGCTAGGATAGTTTTATAAAATAGTGTCGATTAGTGTACTCTTAATAATTAATGACACTCGATTTTTCCAATTTCGACATTTTTAATTCCTAAAATATAAGTTTGTAAAACTCATAGCTCACGATAGCACAAGACAAAACTCTGCGGTTTTATGTACTGTCTTTTAACTGTAAATGTATAATAGGTATGTAATGTTATTTGATAGGTAGTAAATAAAAAAAAACCTGTTTATAGCCCTTTTACGGAGCAGTGGCACCTTCACCGGTTTTTTATATACAAAAAACAAGATTCACTACAATTCAAGAAAAAAAAAATAGCCACTAAAACTTAAATCTTTCTAGAGATGTTTGTGACATAAATGGAGTGTGCAAAATATGCATGATATCACAAATTCTTTTTTATTTGAAATAATTTTTTTTTTATTCTTACAACATCTCATACGTTGACCTGATTCCGTACTAAGCAGCTTAAGCACTTGTGTTACAGATATCAGACAACAAAGGAACGCAAATATATACTTAAATACATATATTACACCCAGACACCGAACAAACACAAGTGTTCATCGCACGAATGCTTGTCCAGGGTGGGGATCGAACCCACGACCTTTGGCGTAAGAGGCAGGGTCACTACTAATTGCGCCATCCGGTCAGTCAATTTATTCAATGTTTTATTTTTAATATTTTATTCAATGTTTCATTTACTGTCTTATTTTGATAACAATTAATTAAAAATTGAACTGAATTAAGGAAAACACATGTTCCGGCGCTAGTTTACCTATCAAGCGCTCTTAAGTAAACGAGGACTGCTAGAACTGGGGCGCGGTCGACTTTGCCTCGCTTTGCATATTTCATGCTCGCCTTTAACGCGTTCGGCGATGACTTCACGTTTGCTTACTGTGTGTTTGTTTTATTGTGATGAGATGGGAATGAAGATGGAAGTTTAAGTCTTCAGACGCTTTGGATTTGCCTGTTTTGAAACAACATAGATACGTGATCAATGGAGAGGACTATGCTCGGAGTGTCCTTGCGTGATCGTATCAGAAATGATGAGATCCGCAGGAGAACTGAGGTCACAGACATAGCCCTAAGGATTGCATGTCTCAAGTGGCAGGGCACGTAGCAAGGAAAACAGACAGCCGTTTGGGCGGAAAGGTCTTCGAGTGGAGGCCACGTACAGGAAGTCGCAGCCGTGGCAGGCCCCCCACAAGGTGGACCGACGATCTGGTGAAGGTCGCGGGAATACATTGGATGCCGGCGGCACAGGACTGATCTGTGTTGAAAACATTAGGGGCGGCTTAACCAGCAGTGGACGTCTATTGGCTGAAATTATGATGATGATGATGATGAAATACGTGATCGTATCAGAAAATGAGATCCGCAGGAGAACTAAGGTCACAGACATAGCTCAAACGATTGCATGCCTCAAGTAGCAATCGACTTGACTTTTATCAGTGGGAAAGCTACGCTTTGGCATGAATGAATCGGCTCGATCGGAATGTAACCACGACTTTTAAGAAAACCGGCAGTAGCAGTCTTACCTAGTGAGTAAGGGTACCGGAGGCCTACCGCGGGGAAAGTGAGATAACAGGTCGGCAGCGCGCTTGTGACTACACTGTTACTGCGAGTGTCCACAAGCAATCGCTCACCATCAGGTGATCCGTCTGCCTATCCGTCTGCGTTAGCTATTTATCACATAAATAATACACACACACAGGTAGCCGTGTGGTCCCCGGCAGAGTAGAATAGGCCACCCTCACTCTTACCGAGGTGTCGTAAAAGGCGACTAAGGTAAAGCTGCTGGCATGATCATCAGCACCCAGAGAAGGAAAACTTTGCATTTATATCAAAACCCTCGCCAACCCGTCTGCCAAGCGTGGTGAGTATGGCAATTACCCCTCATGTGATTGAGGGAGGCCCGTGCCCCAGCAGTGGGGACTTAAAATTTAGGTTGATACCCGTTTTTACAGTGTACATACTCGTAGTATAACGTTCGATTGTTTAAAGGTCCCTAGGCCTTCATTTTCAAGGAAATCATACCGGTGTTGTGTAAAAGGTTCTATTCATAAATTCATAGCCCGTTAATAATGTAATAAACAGGCCACGCATAAAAGTTTTACCATAATATGCCCATTATTAAGCAGACGTTTAAAATAATAACACAGCAAAGCACCTTTATACCGCAGCCACTATGCTCATATTAGAATGAGGAAAACTTGTGAATGGGAAATTTTCACATTACAAGAGAAACATTTATGACGCATATTGCTGCATAAACCATTGACTCCTGGTTTTCAATAACATCATTTTTTTTTTATTTTTACCTATGAATTTGCCGTTTTGTATGGCGCTTTCTTAGGAGCTTTTTTTTGTGATAGGTGGCAGACTAGCAGTCAGATCACCTGATATTAAGTGATTGCCCTTGGATACCCGCGACATCGGTGGAGTCACAAGTGCTATGCAAACCTTTAAACCCCACTTTCCCCCGGATATTTTCCATACTAACTTTTTTTCATTTGTAGAGTAATTATATTAATGATACTACTCCTTAAACTAAAAAGTACTTTTTAAATTAAAAAGTGATTGATTAAAATTGTTAAAAACGTCAATTCTAATAAGTAATAAAAGGGTCTTTTTCAAGTTTTTTTTGTACTACAAATACATTAATATCTGATCTCTATTTAATAAGACCGCCGAAATTGTACAATTAAGTTTCTGTAATGCCTTTTAAAGTTGTGTTTTTTTGTGCAATAAAGTATATCTAATATATATATAATTCTCACAACATCTCATTCGTTGACCTGATTCCGTACTAAGTAGCTCAAGCACTTATGTTACAGATATCAGACAACAGAGGAACACAAATATATACTTAAATACATATATTACACCCAGACACTGAACAAACACAAGTGTTCATCGCACGAATGTTAAAATATAAACCTCAAAATAAAGTCTTAAATCAAAATAAAATTATAGTATGGAGACTTTTTGCTGATCAAAGGAGATATAGATCTTATTGTGTCTAGAAAAAAACCTATTATTAACCACAAACACATTAATAACACAAAATGACAAGAATGAAGAATCATTAGATTCTTCATTCTTTATTTATATTTTAAAGTCTAATCACGGATATTTGGCACGTGGCAAAAGTCGGAACTAATGCTGTTTTGATATTTTCGCATAGAAAAAACGTTTTACAGCGCCCCCCTGTCAATGTCACTGAAGTGCCTTCCGACCGTGGTCGGTCTGTATCTTGAGCCCAATACTCGTGCTCGTGACATTTATACGATACTTATCACTAAAACGTAAGTTTTTTTGTATGGATATCCGCCATGTTTTCAAAATATCACGAGCACGAGAATTATCGACAATGGCTCATTGTCCTGAACTTACAATATAATTTGAAAATATTAGAATATAATTAAACATATATTAAAATGAAAAGCCTCATAAATCTATTATAATTACATAAGCCTAATAAATAGGTTATTTATAATAAACATATTCACGCTATGATTATATTCATTCTCGCTAAACTCACCACACGCACACTTACACGCACGGCACACACATTACCCTTGCACACACACGCCTCACACACATGCACCACACTTTCACGGCGGCGCGTACGCTCGCCTCACATTTTTTTTTCTTTCTATACATAATGTATGATGAACTTACTATTATTATTACTACTAATACTTTTAAGTTAAAATTCTAAGACAGTTATTCTTGATTTTTAAGTTTATCACTAGTTATTAAAGCTATTGAATCAACATTTAATTTTTATAGACTACAAATGATACCTAAATAGTATGTCCTAAATATTCGTTAATGTACTTACAGATGGACTATTACATGATGTAAAATTTAATTGATAAATAAAACTTTTTCAAACAAGGTTTGAATTTCAAACCTTGAAAAGAGTTCTTCTTTCCTCGGTAGGCAGCGGCATGACTGTTCTCCGGCACTGTTGATGTCTATGAGCGGCGGTTACCGTTTACCATCAGATGGATCGCAAGCTCGTCAGCCTATTATAAGCAACAAAAAAAAACCTTTTTGATTGAAATGAACACCTCCGTCCCCCGAAATTAGTGCCATTTACAACTCTGTCACGCTTTATATATTTTTTACATTAGTTAAATCACTGCTAAAGTACCTACGAGGTGATAAAACAATGTCATTATTTCATGGTAAATTAGGAATATCTTGATGGTGTAACGTATATTTTTTTATATAATTAATTCTTTATTAGTTAATGAGGACGGGCTCATTGTCGATAAAAAAGAAAAACGACCCATCTACAACTATAGTCTAAATTTTCAGTGTTTGCTGCCAGTATTCTATTTTGGGTTATCTTTTATTATTAAGATTGTTCTAAACAACATTAGATACATAATTGCTTAGCGTTACTCAACTTGCATTCGACCTTTCAAAATAGATATATTTAAATTCCAATTTTAGACAAACGCAATTCCTTTACTACGAAAATGAACTTTAAACTCTCAATTTACACAAACAAAAACACCAAAGTAACTTGATTAACAATAACAAAAGTAACAAATTAGAAATAAGCTCTCAGGTTTCTTAAGAGTATATAACTACTGACTGAAATTTAAATTAAATTAGTTCCGAAGCAAGACAAATCTATAAAACGCGATGATTTGTTCAAAAGCTTTGTTTACAAAAACTTAGTGAAGAAGTTGGACGTTTTCAAAACGTGGAAAATTGGATTAGCTGTTTCGGAATGGGTATTTTGTTTACTGCGAAGTATTTCTTCTATTCTTAGTTTGCCTCTTCAGATTCTCTGTTCATTGCGAAACAACCTTTCCAAAGTCTTTTTTATGTAATAGGTGGCAGACGAGCAGACGGATTACCAGATTGTAAGCGATTGCCGCCACCCATGGACACCCGCGACAACAGTGGAGTCACAATTCCCTTTCCCCCGGATTGGGCCTTCGGTACCCTCACTTACGCAGCGAAATACAGCGCACTGCTGCTTCACGCCGGTTTTCTGTGAGGCCGTGGTATCACTTCGATCGAGCCGGCCCATTCATGCTGAAGCGTGGCTCAACCACGGTTGAGTTATTTTAAATCAGGAAACCTACATCATTTACAGATTGTATAAGCAATATATTCTAGTAATTTCGCAATAAATAAAAGTACCAAATTTTTTTTATGGGATACGGGGCAGACAAGCAGACGGATCACCTGATGGTAAGCGATTACCGCCGCCCATGAACACCTGTGACCCCAGAGGTGTCACAAGTGTGCTGCCGACCTTTTAAAAGGGATACGCTCTTATCTTAAAGGTTTGCAGTCTGTCCGGAAATACCTCAGGCAAAAGTTCATTCCATAGTTTTGTCGTACGAGGCAGAAAATTTCTTGATAAATGCACGGACTGCCAACCATCCAGATGATGTCGATGGAACTGTTGCCGAGTGGAACGATGGCGAAATGAAGCGGCAGGGATCAGTCCGAACAATTCCTCAGAGCATTCTCCATAGTATAGGCGGTAGAGTATACATAGCGAGGCTACATCTCTACGCAGTGCTAAGGAATCTAGCCTATTTTCTCACCAAAAACTTAGGTACAATTTTTTATGGTCGTGTCTCGCTTTTGTTCCATAGGAATATGAGCGTAATAAATAAATAAATAAATATTTCACAACATCACATACATTGATCTGACTCCGAGATAGGTAGCTCAAGCACCTGTATTACGGATATCAGAATCAACAGAATACTTTTCTTTTGTAAACACATACTTATAATAAATAGCAAACACCAAGACCAATACAAACAAACATGTTCATGCACACAAATGTTTATACTGTGCGGGGATCGAACCCCGGGGTAAGGGAATAGAGAGCGCACTTATGTTTGCGCACACACTTGAGCACTATTATATATGCTGCGTACGTGGCTGATCGTTGTGATTGGTCGCCCTAGCCGTAACTAGTTGGAGGATATTATTAGTGTAGTAATCAAATCTTTCCTCAGCTCCAAATAAGCCGCAAGTATTTACAATTTAAGTATTTAACTTTAAATCCGCGCTTGCCTCAGCAATTACGTCGGGTTGTGTTATGATTATCCTTCATTTGCATGTGGCCTTCATTTCAAAGGCTGGATTAGCCACTAGGTATATTAACATAGCCAGAAGGGTCCTGCCTTCTGGCTGTGTTAATATACCCAGTGGCTCATATAATGTACTCTTAAAGTAAGAGGTTTTAACGTTTGCTGTGCTCTACTTAGGATAGTTGCCATCTAAATTTTGCAAACCTACAGGGCGTCCCAAGGCTATAGGTACATGAAAGGGCAGTACCTTAAATACTTAAGTCCCATAGCCTAAAAAGTGATAATCGGATTGATGGATGAATAGACGGAAAAGAGCACCTTTTTTATTTGTTTTTAGACCTAGATAGATAGATAGATATACTTTATTGCACAAAATACACAACTTAAGTACTAGGCATTACAGAAATTTTGTGTACAATTTCGGCGGTCTTATCGCTGAAAGCGATTTCTACCAGACAACCTTCGGGTAAAGGACATTTGATAGTAGAGAAGGGGTAGGGGGTGCAATATTCAATAAGGAAAAAAAAGAAACTGTAAATGTTAAAATATAACTTATAACCCTAATACATAAATAAAATACAGTATTATAAACTAATAAATAAGTTATGCTCAAATACATACACATAAAATTGTGAGATTGATATCAGAAAAAGACAAAAATGATAATAATATGATAATCAAATGAATCTAAGATGGACCATCGACTACAGGCTGCCGATAACAGGACGATTGTAAAAAAGTTAATGGGATGAGGAAGAGTGAAGAAGAGGGTGTTGAAGTTGCAAAAAGTGAGTTTTGACTCGGGCTTTAAAAATAAACAGAAATTCTATTTCTATTCTATTCTAGCGTAGAAAAACGGTCACCTTTGCAGATTTATTGCAAGTTGAAAATTTGAGTCATAATTAAAAAAACGTACACAAAATGTTTAACACTTTGTTTAAGAAGGGTACCGTTCTTTATAGAAGTCTTCAGGCTTTGTAAAAAAGGTTTGTGATGAAAATGATGAAAGATGAGTGACAGCTGCTAGGACTAATAATAATGCGTAGATCTACCGAAGGTCATGTGACTACGGTAACCAGTTACCGCGTGAGTATCTAAAGGGTTTCAGTATTCCGGGCCTCCGGAGACACACAGCTGGTAAAGCGGATTTAAAAAAGAACCATTTTTCAAACCCACAAAGTTGGAGCTATTGTTGAGAAATAAATATTTTGCAGGAACATTATAGCAAAATGAGATTTCCTTTTTTGTTTATTAGTAAATCATTCATTAACCACAACGCTTTCATCCAATGGCAAGCCAACCCGCAAATAAAATATTAAAACTGGACGGTTCCCGGCTGATATCAAATTTGCTAACAAGTCGATTTTCCTTGATAAACAGACTGCAAAACAGTTTAAGTAAGTACTTGAATATAACATAGTAGGTTTATAAACTTCAACCGAAAATCAATCTAATGGAATTTATAGCATGTTACGCAACCACATCCCAAACTCCACTGAAATAAAAAAGTAGGCTGTTGACATCAAAATTGGTCAGTGCGTGAAGAAACACACCAAACAACACACACGCGCACGCGCACAATTACACATGAACATGCACACGCACACACATGCACACACACAAACACACACACGCACATATGTTCTTCATGAACCTATTTCAAAAGAATTTCGCAAACATCAAATATCTTATTTTTTTTATATGATAGGTGGCAGACGAGCAGACGGATCACCTGATGGTAAGCGATTGCCGCCTCCGATGGACACCTGCGATATCAGAGGAGTTAAGTCCGCTGCAAACCTTTCAACCCCCCTTTCCCCCGTTGGGCCTCCCTCCCAAAACAGAGCACAGTGCCGCTTCACGCCGGTTTTCTGTGAGGCCGTGGTATCAGTCCGGTCGAGCCGGCCCATTCATGCCGTAGCGTGGCTCTCCCACTGGTCAAACGTTATTACGAGTAAGTTATAAAAAATCTCCTAATGTTTGTTTTTGTTAAATAACTTATATTGCGTGATTCGCAACTCATGAATTTTCTATACAGGCGTCATACCAATGTATCGGATTGTAGATTATGTAAATCCAGTTGACAGTATTTATGCGTATCCCGCCGCAATATTTTGCTTATCTGAAAAATATGCTGATTGTAACATTGAAATTGGCAGTGAATCCAATGTAATTCGGGTATGTCATCGTAATATCGGGTATGTATCTGGCTACATTCTACTTAAATGTGAATTGAATTTATAAGTAACTTATTCATTGAATGGGCCTATGTATCTTGGTTTAGGCCCGAATATAGTATAGTACCGTTACCGTCTTGTCATTAATAAATGAATGATTTATGAAGTTATGTTGTTCAAAATGGTCAGTAGCTTTAAAGGCAAGTAACTCATGACTCAATTTAGAATGAAATATGACCCCAACTGTCATGAGTGTAACGGGGTCATGTTTCATTCTAAGTTCATTAATGAAATAATCTACCGTCTACCACAAGTCTTTGCGTTGAGTATACCAATTATATTTTTTTTTGTGATAGGTGGCAGACGAGCAGACGGATTACTTGATGGTAAGTGATTGCTGCCGCCCATCGACACCCACAACACTAGTGGAGTCACAAGTGCACTACCAACCTTTAAACCCCCCTCCCCCTGATTGGACCTCCGGTACCCTCACTTACGTAGCGAAACACAGCACAGTGCTGCTTCACGCCGGTTTTCTGTGAGGCCGTCTCCGGTCTTGCCGGCCCACTCTTATCTGTGAGGCAGTGGTATCACTCCGGTCGAGCCGGCCCACTCAACCGAAGCGTGGCTCTCCCACGGTCAAATGTGATGCTTCTTTTGTTTTTTTTTGAGAAAGGGAGCAAATGAGCAAGCGAGTCACCTGATGGTAAGTGATCACCGCCGGAAATCAGCCACACCAGAGGGAGTGGAGATGCGTTGCCGGCCTGTCGTTCCTGAACATTTTTTGTTTCGTGATTGATGAATGATGTGAACGAAATTTTCATTCTTTCTGTATAAAGCTATCGCGAGACGTTTAGCTGAAAAACATAAACTTTCCTCAAACCTATAGTAGGTTATTATTTCCTCACAAAAATAATATATTATGTCTAAAAGAAAAAACTCGTGTTAGTAACACTATTTATAACTCAAGAAAGGCTGGATCCAGTTAGCTAAAATTTCGTGGAAAGGCATCGCAGACGCACGAAGACGCCCTGTTGGTCTAGTGGTATAAGTACAGTACAGTCGCTTCATTGTAATTACCAGATCCCCCAAATCCAGAATCCTGGTCTAAGCATACCCTGGGCTTCAAAGCAACAGCTTTGGACGCAACCTGGAATTACATTGGCGGCGAGAGGCTTGTCGACGTGAAGGTTATTCGGGACCTTGGTGTTCCCATTGACAGCAGATTGAAATTTGACACTCCTATCGACACCATCGTCACGAAGGCTGCTGGAATGTTGGGCTTTCTTAAGCGCAATACCAGAAGCTTCAAGAATGTGAACACTAGGA
The DNA here is from genome assembly GCA_019059595.1 of Marasmia exigua. NCBI lineage: Eukaryota > Metazoa > Arthropoda > Insecta > Lepidoptera > Crambidae > Marasmia > Marasmia exigua. The sequence continues at coordinate 17,599 of JADPWL010003076.1, forward strand.
TTCTCCTTTACAATGCATTGGTTCGCAGCGATCTCGAATTTGCCTCTTGTATTTGGAGTCCTTTTTACTGTGTACATTCACAGAGAGTTGAGTGCATTCAACGGGCCTTTACTAGGCACTTGGCATTTTTATGTAGTGGATTCTCTAATCATCAATCTTACAGCGACCGTCTTTCCAAATTCAATATGATTAGCCTCCGAGGTAGAAGAGAGTTGACCGATATGTGTTTTCTTTACAAAATCCTTAATGGTCACCTGGATTCTAATCAGCTTATACCTCGCATATCTCTTTCGGTTCCTCGCAATTATCCTAGAGAGCGCATTACCAAATTGTTCGCATTACCATTCTCGTGGACCAATCTTGGCCTCCAGTCTCCTTCGGCACGTATTTCTACAGAGTACAATCGGATAAGTTACGAAACTCCTCATTTGGATGTATTCTCTAATGTCTTCCCTAAATTTAAGGGTTTGGTCTTGGAGTACTAATCAGGCCACTAGCTTGGTAAGTATTCGCTCCGTAATTGAGTATGGTTTGATTACTATGTATGTTTGTAAATAAATTTTAATGTAGTGTTATGTACGCCGTTATTTTGGTACTTATCAGAGAATGTGCTCATAGATTTGCTCATAGCTTGGAGGTGTGGTCCCGGCAGAGTAGAATAGGCCACCCTCACTCTTACCGAGGTGTCGTAAAAGGCGACTAAGGTAAAGCTGCTGGCATGATCATCAGCACCCAGAGAAGGAAAACTCTGCATTTATATCAAAACCCTCGCCAACCCGTCTGCCAAGCGTGGTGAGTATGGCAATTACCCCTCATGTGATTGAGGGAGGCCCGTGCCCCAGCAGTGGGGACTTAAACGGGCTGACGATGACGATGACGATGACGATGTGCTCATAGATTAACTTAAGTTAAGTTTGTGTAATATTGACGTGGTGAAAGGCTCCGAGCGTTGGCCCCATGTCACTCGCCCACTCATGGACAGATGAGGGAGAGTCCCAGGAGTTTTAGTCGGTATGCCTCTGGTTGTTTGTGTAATATGGATCATGTGGCTGTATTTTTTTAATAAATAAATAAATTAATACACGCTAAGGTGAAGAAAAAGAAGAATGAGGGGTCTTTCACATTTCAATGTTTTACGCCCTGTTGGTCTAGTGGTTTAAGTACCGGGCCGTGATCTCAGGGCCCTGGGTTCGATTACTGGGTCGAGCAAAAAGTATGTTTCAAATTTTTCGAAAATTGCTCGGGTTTGTGATCACTAATCCGAATTAGGCAAGCGTGGTGTTTAAGCCTAATCCCATCATAGTAGCGATCACTTGATTTCTATGATGGAGGCCTTTGCCCTGCAGTAGGACAGTTTATAGGCTGATACTTTAGTATACAGCTTAGATCCAGGAGACGGACATAGAATCCTTTTTATTTCGAAAAACGTTTGGTTCTTGTGGAATATACAAAACGAATACTAAGTGGGCAACGCCGCGGGCGGCCGCTAGCGATTTAACAATGGACCGTGATTTTAATAAAACGAATTAATTTATAATAATTATTTCAGCAAATTTAATTCGAAGCATTCTAAATAAAATAAATAGCTACACAATGAATCATTTACTTTAAAATAACAATTATTTATTCCAACGCTGTACACTTAACAGCTGGTCCATCGATAAATATTTGAAATTAATAAATCCATCTTTTTATCTAAATTTTTTTCAGCAACCAATTGCAGAATCTATATACTTCTGCATTATATAGATATATAAACCAGACTGTTTTGGTGGCGCAGTGGTTAGTGGGTCGCACTTTTATGTGACGGCTGTGCAAGAGGTCCCGGGATTCGATCCCCGGGTCGGGCCAAAAATTTGTTTTCGGTAAGAAATTCTTAGTGGCAGCTCGGAGTCTATAAATTTGGCGGTCTTGTACCCCTGTGCCTCGGAAAGCACGTTAGACTATTGGTCCTGTGCCCGATCTCTCCCCAGTCGTGTCACAGTGGTGTCCCATCGGAATATGAGGGAAAAAAGAGTGCACTTGTGTTTGCGCACCCACTGAACACTATAATATATCCTACGTACGTGGCTGATCGCTGAGATTGGCCGCCGCAGCCGTAATCAGTTGGAGGATATTAATATTATTTAAACCAGAGTCTTATCCCTGGGGAGGAACGTGAATCAAAGTTCTTCAACCTGTACTCTGGTCTCCCCCCCACTTTGGCGTTGAGGGAGCGTTTCTGGGGCTTAGTCGGTATGGCTCCGGCTGAGTCAGATATAACCCGCACAAGGAAACCAAATCTAGAGTCTGATTTCATAACCTATAAAAGTATCCACCTCTAGTAAACTGGTAGCTTAAATATATGTTAACACTTTTTATAATATAACTGCTAGGTTACATTGATGGATAACATTAAAGGTAGGACGACCCGATTAGAACAGTGGTAGTGAACGCTGCCTCTCATACAAGGGTTGCGGGTTCGATCCCCGCACAGTACAAACATTTGTGTGCATGAACATGTTTGTTTGTATTGATCTGGGTGTTTGCTATGTATTATAAGTATGTACTTATAAAAGAAAAGTATTATATGTATATATTTGTAATCCCACTGTTGATTCTGATATCCGTAACACAGGTGCTTGAGCTACCTATCTCGGAGTCAGATCAATGTATGTGATGTTGTGAAATATTTATTTATTATATTTATATTATTACACAATGCTTATTTTATTTCTAAAGGCATGCTACTTTTAAGCAAGTGCTACTTTGTAGCATGTGTGAACGAACGTGCTTCAAATGAGCATGCTAAATTTGAGCTTGCTCAAAAATAGCATGCTGCGCGCCGGTCTATTTTTAAGCATGCTACCTGTAGTGCGGGCGGAAGGGGGAGTGTGGCGGAGTGCAATGGCACGTGAAAATAGGTTTGCTTATTTTAAGCATGCTAATATATGAGTAATAGCATGCTTAGTGATGGCAAATGTGGACAGTTCCTTTAGCATGCTCATATTTAAGCATGCATCAAACGAGCGTGTGTTACAGTAGCTAAAGGCTTATTACTGATTATTAGTAAATCTGTTTTAACCACGGCACTAGTCGTCAGTGCAGTGTTGGTTGTATGCAAATATGCACCGTTTTGCATTGCATTACGAGTGGTGACCGGGTATCGACAGCGATTTTTTAATTGGTCGCTTCGGCATGAATTGGCCGGCTCGACCGGTCTAATACCACGTCCTCACAGTAATTCGGCGTGAAGCACTGCATCGGAGGCCCAATCGAGGGGAAGGGGGTTAAAAGGTAAGCAGCGTACTTGTGACACCACTGGTATTACAGGTGCCCATGGGCGGCGGTAATCGCTTACTATCAGGTGATCTGTCGGCTCTGTCTGCCACCTATATCATAAAAAAAAACATTAATGACGCAGAGTGTTGGCAACATTTTTATTTATCTAATGACGGCGTAGGTTTCACGTATCCAAAAGGTTTTGGATAAATAAAATGAAATAAATGTTTTCACAGGCAATTTTAAATCTCTGTAAATACAAAAAATTGGTGTTTACCATTATTAGAAAATCCCAAAATAAATCCAACCAAAAGGGTGTTTGACTTGTTTGAATATACTAGGATGAACCGATTTTAATTTACTTTTGTTTGAAAGGTAAAGGTGGCAGACGAGCAGACGGATCACCTGATGGTAAGCGATTCTCGCCGCCCATGGATACCCGTGACACTAGTGGAGTCACAAGTGCGCTGCCAATCTTTAAACCCCCCCTTTCCCCCAGATTGGGCCTCCGGTTCCCTCACTCACGCAGCGAAACACGGCACAGTGCTGCTTCACGCCGGTTTTCTGTGAGGCCGTATCACTCTGGTCGAGCCGGCAAATTCATGCCGAAACGTGGCTCTCTCCCACGGTACGGTCCCACGGACGGACGGTTCTTGGGTAGATCCTAGTCGTAGGGCAGTCGTTTTAGTTTTATACTAGATGATCAGTTGAGAATAATCTCATAGTAGAAATAGCAACACAGGACCGGTTTCTGAATTGAGAATTCGAAGTAAAGCACGACTTGAGCACGAACTTTGACAGTTGAGTCATACTCCAAATGTCAAACTTTGTGCTCAAATCCTGCTTAACTTCAAATTCTTAATTTAGAAACCGACCCATACAAGCTTGCTCACTGGCTGTCTAAAAAAAAAGGAAATCTGACAACAACAGAACAGTCCAAGAGAACGCAATAAAATAAATATTCATTTGGCACTGTCTGGACATGATTGAATATATTTTTGTTTTTTTTTTTCCTTTTGTTTAATTTTTATGTATTTTTGATTGTTTTATGTTTTGTTTTATGTTAGTACCAAATTGTGTTCTGTTTATAATTGCTATATGTTCTGTGTTGTGATGTCTATAATAATAAATATTTTCTTTCTTTCTTCTTTCTTTCTTTAAATATACACAAAACTGAGTAGATGATTCACGATTCAAATAAAGCGGACAGGTGTCGGGAGTCCATAAAAATAATCTTGGGAACAGCCGTCGTCTAAAGAAAGATAAATTGGATTTTCATTTTAGTCCACCTCCCTAGAATCACCCCGTTGAAAATCAAATCTCTGCGGAATGAAACAATTCTTGGCCCTTTGAGCGGTGGAATCAGATTTTTGATTTGTAAATTCCATTAACTTTCGCGTGATAGCACTCCGGGAATGGCTCGAGATTTAAATTGGTACTATTTGATGTGAGTGCAAATGTAGGTAACTGATGAGGTTGGGAGAATTTTGCCACAGATTCAGCATCGGAAAAGAAAGTCGTATTAGTCATAAAATCGATTTTGGCGTTCTTGATTTTAACATGGCGATTTTAAGTCACATTTTCATTCATAACTATATTAATTAAGACGGGAATAAAAAGGAATTTATTACGTGATACAATAGTAACAGTATGTACGGTATGTATTCATCCACGGCTGCTGTAACGTAGGTAACCGAAACGTCGAGCAAAATATGTGAGTGCGAAATGTTGTATCACATAACAAATTTCGTGTTAATTCTCTTCTTAATTAATTTCTCACAAATTCTCACAACATCTCATACGTTGACCTGATTCCGAACAAAGTAGCTTAAGCACTTGTGTTACAGATATCAGAAAACTGAGGAACACAAATATATACTTAAATACATATATTACACCCAGACACTGAACAAACAGAAGTGTTTATCGCACGAATGTTTGTCCAGGGTGGGAACCCACGACCTTTGGCGTAAGAGGCAGGGTCACTACGAATTGCGCCTTCCAGCAAGTCAATTATACTTAGAATGCAACGCGAAAATCTAAAAAACGAATTATTATTCATTTTCATATTTGTCTTCACTTTTACACATAATAATGTTTAAAACTTCAGAATACACATAAAAGACATCATGAAGTTTGCACTTAAATTACAAATTATCAGACTAAGTACATTAGCTAAGCGCCTGTGTTATGAAAATGCGAGTCAATAAAGGCACTTTCATGCCTTGTTTGAAGTTGAAATAGATTAATTGAACCCGGAATTGTTAGACCAGATCAAATTAGGTCCGAAAAGATCTTGCTCACTCCTACAAAGGCCTGACTGGTGACAGGTGGCAACAGAACGGAATGGCCACGTTCTATGATCCACGATCCAAAATGCAATTTTGATGACTTAGTTCTGTGGAACGGTTTGGCTGCAGAAGTATTTCCGGACGGCTATGACTTAGGTACCTTCAAGAGAAGATCGTATATCTTTTTTAAAAAGGCCGGCAACACAGCGATCTCTCTGATTTCGCGGATGTTCATAGGCGGCGTTGATTACTTTCCATCAGGTGACTCACCTACTCGTTTGTACGCCTCTAGCATAAAACAAACTTAAGTTAATAAAGTTGAATTATTTCTGATAGAATACTTATGTCCTCAAAACCGATATTTCGGTTCTTGCGGCCGATCTCAGAGATCCCCTGCCCTCATATTTCGATGGGACACCAGTGGCACAACCGAAGGCGCAGGTCCAACGGCTTAACGTGCTTTACGAGAAACGAGGGTACAAGACAGCCAACTTCCAGACTTCGTCAGGGCTGTTACTGAGAGTTTCATAACAGAAAAACTCAGGTACAAATTTTGGCCCGTCCCGGGGCTTGAACCCGGGACCCCAAGCGCAGCCGTCGCTTCAAAGTGCGACGCACTACCCACTGCGCCAACGAGGTAGTCTCGAGAGTCTTCGAGAATACTTCAACGATATAATAAAAGTAGGTATTAATTTCATAAATTATTATGTGAAGAATAAAGATCACACATATTCAAGTCTCTTTCCTTTGAGAATCCTCGCTATAGAAAATTTCAAGTTTAGTTGAGCCAAGCTAATACGCCACATTTGACGTTTCTAAATCTTAGGTTCATAGATAAGTGACCTACTAAAAAACTTAGATTTAAGTGAATAATCGATAGGTATGTACATAAACAAACGTGAATCGAATACTATAATAATAGAAAATAAGTTATTAGTACTTTTATTTGGAGAAATGTCAATCAAAATTATTGAAAAGAAAAGGAAAGTAGGTACGGATTATGGATAAATATTCCTACACGATTAACATTTAATTCGTTCGATTATTTGGGGTTCATCACTAGAGTTTAAAAAGAAAATGGGTAGACCCACCAAACATTGTACCAACGTTCAATTCTCTAGAAAAGTAAATATGTTTAATACGTTTAGAAATAGTTTAACAGAGAAATCAAATCGTGAAATTATCTTTTTTGTCTTTATTGAAATAAATAAATGCAAACATAATGTTAAAAAGTTAAGTTATTTGCTTTTTTAACATAAAAAGATTAATATATTCATTGGCCATTGTTACAAGGTTACGTTGTCCAATTTTGTTGAAGTGTCAAATGTGGCCGTTTATGTTGGCCCAACTATGGTATTAAAATATTATAAAGAGCAAATGACAATTGGTAAAAAATCTACATATGTCCCGTTTTTCATATTCAAATTAATTTATCGTTAAAGGATAAAATATTAATAGATAGCCATTCCCATTAGCTGATTGCAAGTCAGACCAGCTTTCTACAATTAAAAAAGATTAACAAAGACCCTGTATAATGCTGTTGTTTTGACCTCTTTCTCTGAGATACGTAATTAACTCGTTATTGTATTATTTATTTGGGAAACAGACAATTACATAGAACTTAAAATAATTTTAACATAATAAAAACATAAATCAGTGAAGTTTCCACGTTAGCAATTATAACACAAACGTATTAACATGTCAAAATGCGAAACAAAGTTAAACGTATGTTACCAGGATTCAGGAGAGCATCCCATATCGTTCCCGATTCCCGCGATCTTCACCAGATCGTCGGTCCAACTTGTGGGAGGCCTGCCACGGCTGCGACTTCCTGTACGTGGCCTCCACTCGAGGACCTTTCCGCCCCAACGGCCGGCTGTTCTCCTCGCTATGTGCCCTGCCCATTGCCACTTGAGGCATGCAATCCTTTGAGCTATGCCTGTGATCTTAGTTCTCCTGCGGATCTCATCATTTAAAGAAAGAAAGAAAGAAAGAAAATATTTATTATTATAGACATCACAACACAGAACATATAGCAATTATAAACAGAACACAATTTGGTACAAACAGAAAACAAAACATAAAACAATCAAAAATACATAAAAATGAAACAAAAGGAAAAAAAAAAACAAAACTATATTCAATCATGTCCAGACAGTGCCAAATGAATATAATAATGTGTTATGACGTCTAGTATAAATGGCCCTCACTCAGCTTATGTCACAGCCCAGATAAAGGCCATGACGCTGGCCATGGGCATGAGGCATTTCTGATACGATCACGCAGGGAGACCCCGAGCATAGCCCTCTCCATTGCTCTCTGGGTGACTTTTTCCTAATCTTACTATTTGATATAATATGTCCTACCTACTACCTATTGCATGCCTATAAAGATAAGCCGTGTGAAACACTTTATTTGTAAGACCTACTCAGGTAAACCGCTGTTTGAAACAATACAGAATTATGATTATGAATAACAAAAACTATAAGGTAGACTTAGACTACAAAAAATATATTTTTTTCTGAAGGATTTTTGTTGGTTGAAGTTGAACAACCTTAATGATAGACACACGAAATGTTTGAGCGTCACTCAAATGTAACATTTGTGGCAGTGCCATGGCGTACGCTGATCCGAATGAGTGAGGGTATTGGAGGCCCAATGTAGATGTACGCACATATGACTCCACTGGGTGTCCGAGGATGACGGCAATTGCTTATATTAAGAACCGTTAAAATATATAATAATAATAATTCTCACAACATCTCATACGTTGACCTGATTCCGTACTAAGTAGCTTAAGCACTTGTGTTACAGATATCAGACAACAGAGGAATACTAATATATACTTAAATACCTATATAACACCCAGACACTGAACAAACCCAAGTGTTCATCGCACGAATGTTTGTCCAGGGTGGGGATCGAACCCACGACCTTTGGCGTAAGAGGCAGGGTCACTACCAATTGCGCCATCCGGTCAGTCAAAAATATATTAAGTATACTTGCTTGGCGGATGTCGGTTCTGCGGCTAATATGGCCAGCCCACTGACACTTAAGCTTGCTAATCCGGCGAGCAATGTCGATGACTTTGGTTCTCTGCCGCATCACCTCATTTCGGATTCGATCTCGGATAGGGACCGATAGGGTAAACGAGTTCTAGAGTAGAGACCGCGTCTTGGCAAACGTAATGTAGAGCGCCCTCTGGCTAGGTGGAGGGACGATCTGCACAGGATGGCAGGCAAGAGTGGATGTGAGAAGCCATGGGTAGATCACAATGGTGAACAATTAGAGGGGCATCCCAAAAATATAAGTACCTGAGACATTTTCATTTCTAGTCCAAAGTCTGAAAGTTAGCGGCCTGGTATCAAGTGTCTCGCGTAGCAATTTAAACCATCGGTCCTGCGCCTGATCCATATTCGGTTGTAGCATAACGTCGTCAAATCGAAATAATAAAATGTAGGTAAGGAAAAAGACAGTGCACTTGTGTCTGTGCGCACACCATGCTCGATAATATGCGTCGAGGGCTGGTAACAGTTGTTATTTATTATAAATAATGTATGTCAGATCTAACAGCATTTACATAATTACATACCGCAAATCAAACTGATCAATACACAATAATGCGTATATTATTTACGTCTATTAGCAATGTGATTCCAATAACTTAGAACTGTCTCAGTAATTACATACCTAGTTAGTAGTTACCACATAAATTTATATTTATGACTTATGTCAGTGCTCGCAGGCATCCAAATTGACTCAGAACCTAATTTCCATATTAAATTTAGAGGCCTATAATTGTAAAAGTAATAATTATGTACTTTACTAATAATCTTGATGTCTTGTCGAATCATTTGGATAGGCTAAAAAAATATGCCTGTTGGTCTAGTGGTTTAAGTACCGGGCCGTGATCTCCGGGTCCTGGGTTCGATTCCTGGGTCGAGCAACGACGGTGTTTCGAATTTTTCGAACATAGCTCGGGTTTGTGATCAACAATCCGCATTTGGCAAGCGTGGTGATTAAGCCTAATCCCATCATAGTAGCGATGACTTGATTTCTTTCGTGGGGCCTGCCACGGTTGCGCTTTCCTGTACGTGGCCTCCACTCGATGACCTCTCTGTTCTCCTCGCTATATGCACTGCCCATTGCCACTTGAGGCATGCAATCCTCAATCTTAACAGTGGGAGAGCCACGCTTTGGCATGAAGTGGGCCGGCTCAACCGGAGTAATACCACGTCCTCACAGAAAACCGGCGTGAAGCAGTGCTTGAGCTGTGTTTCGCTGCGTGAATGAGGGTACCGGGGTCCCAATCCAGCGGAAGGGGGGTTAAAAGGTAAGCAGCGTACTTGTGACACCACTGGTGTTGCAGGTGTCCTTGGGCGGCGGTAATCGCTTACCATCAGGTATATTATAAAAAAACCCCTGGGCTATGTCTGTGAATTTAGTTCTCCTACGGATCTCATCATTTCTGATAGAATCACGCAAGTAGACTCCGAGCATAGCCCTAAGCCTTAATTCTAAGATCAGTATTAGAATAATTTAATCGTTCTGGTCAAAGCATTCATCATTCATTACTTTGACGAGGGCAAATGAAACCCTTCTATAACATTGCTTTGAAAATGTGGTCACTCAACTAATTGCTATTGATTTTAATTGGCTTATACGTAATTGGGTGTCATTTATCATACAACGGCTGCGTTGAGCTTCAATTTTAGGTTTGATGAATTTTTAAATTGTTATAGCATTTTTTCGAATTTATTCCCAAGTAAATAACGCAATTATTAAAAAATAAATTAGTAATCTTCTAATTTCGGAGTATCTCTGAAGGATCGAAGAAAATCTTCGGAGTATCTCTGAAGGACCGCATCAGAAATGATGTAATCCGACAGAGAAGAACCACAGTCATCGACATAGCCCACCGAATTAGCAAACTGAAGTGGCAGTGGGCTGGTCATATTAGCCGCAGAACTGACAGCCGTTGGAGCCGTAAAGTCCTTGAGTGGAGACCGCGACTCGGTAAGCGTAGTGTAGGACGCCCTGCGACAAGATGGGATGATGACATTCGAAGGCTGGCTGGTGTGGGCTGGATGAGAGTGGCCTAAAATCGGGAGCAGTGGCGTGCATTAGGGGAGACCTATGTCCAGCAGTGGACGAGTGTGGGTTGCTGATGATGATGATGAATCATCTAATTAGTAAAACCCGGATTTTGGAAGATATGGGTTCGATATTTTTTATGTGATAGGTGGCAGACGAGCAGACGGATCGCCTGATGGTAAGCGAATGCCGCCGCTCATAGACACCCGCAACACCAGTGGAGTCACAAGTGCGCTTTATAACCCTCTTTTCCCCGAATTAAGCCTCCGGTACCCTTACTCACGCAGCTAAACACAGCGCTGTGCTGCTTCACGCTGGTTTTCTGTGAGGTCGCGTCTTTCTGTCGATTCCCGCTTGAACATGAGATGAAAATTTTAAGTGCATCATTTACTTTCCGAAAATAGTTTTTAATCCCCGAAATAAAACGCAAAAACCGATTTAATTCGAAGTACAAAAACCGATGTCCCATTTTGTTTCAAAAAGAAATGTTCACGTTCATACATCAATCGATTGTTTCACTTAAGTAGGTCAGAACCATAATTTAATAATCATTTCCTCATCGTGAATCGGGTTTGAGATGTCTTTCCTTTTCCTTATTAGCTGTCATATATGATCACATCCTTAAGCCGTTTGATCCTTACAACTTTTCTACCTTTGTGTTAGTTGTTTATATAAGTCTCAGTTTGGGTTCGTAGTTTGTTGAGTGTTTTGTTTATATATTTTGTAAGGCAAGTATCTCTTGCCAATAAGTAGATACGGAAGAAATTGCCTTTATAAATATTCGTCTTAGATCATCATCAGCAAACCACGCTCGTCCACTGCTGGACATAGGTCTCAGCTAATGCACGCCACTGCTCCCGATTTTCGGCCACTCTCATCCAGCCTACACCCGCCAGCCTTTGAATGGCATCATCCCATCTTCGCAGGGCGTCCAACACGACGCTTACCGAGTCGCAGTCTCCACTCAAGTCGTTTTAGATACAGCTTGTATATTACTGGAAAACGTCTCTCCTGCATCCAAAAAGTACAAGTTCGAATACATCGTAGATATACATGTGGGATTATGAGAGAGTGAAACGGAATGGAAGACGAGTAGAATGGAACGGAGTAAGAGTGAACGGAGAACGAGTGAACGGCGGGAATGATTGAGTTGACTGTGGGTGCGAGACGACTAAAGACGCTAATAAGCTTACTCTGTAATTTTTTTAAAAAAGGAAGAAGATTGAAGACCCTGGAATCTTGTTTTCTTATCTCAAGTCTCACATACATTTGCACAAATAAAATGTGAGACACAAATAAAATAAAGTAAAACAAGGCGATCCTTTAGCTTGTAACTATTTCTGTAAGAATTAACAGACTTCTCCTAATCTCCCAAAGATGAAACGGTAGTCTATTCCATAATTACAGTTATAAAGCAATGGGGCTCATTGGATTAGTAACGTGCGCCTAACGGGAGGTCATTGGTTCAAATCACAGCAGTATTTTTAGATTTGTAATTTTATGTGCATATTTCATTTTAACTCGGCGCTGAGAAAATCGTCAGGCCCGTTTTGGCTGGTTTCTGAAACGTGTCTTGACTGTGGGAGAGCGACGCTTCGGTATAAATAGGCCAGCTCAACCGGAATGATACCACGGCGTGAAGCAGCAGTGTGTTGTGATTCGCTGTGTGAGTGAGGGTACCGGAGGCCCAATTCGGGGGAGAGGGGCTTTAAAGGTTGGCAGCGCACTTGTGACTCCACTGGTGTCGCGGATTTTTATGGGCGGCGGCAGTCGCTTACCATCAGATGATCCGTCTACACGTCTGCCACCTCTCACTTTAAAAAAAGTGTAACGATGATTTACATGCCTGATCTAAAGCTTGCGAAATAATTACCAGACTCACCAAATCCTGGATCATGTTCCAAGCGATCCCTGGGCTCCAAAGTGACGGGTCCAGACGCTAACTAGGAATAACACGCTAAGGTAAAGTAGTTCATTACCAGATTTTCCGACATTATGAACCATGGTTTATGCGTACTTCGGACTTCAAAGCGGGGTGTACGGGATGATTTACAATACTCAGATACTGAACACACACATGTATTTATCGCTTAAATATTTTTAATCGACCAGCAGACCAAGCGCCGCAAGTGGAACTGGATTGATCACACTCTCCGGAGGGACTCTGATCATATCTCTAAACAGGCTCTTTATCTGAATCCCCAAGGAAAACGCAAAACAAACTCAGTGACGTATTGTAGCAGACAAAGTGAAGAACATCGGCAGGACTTGGAGTGAGTTCAAACGCGAAACTCAAGACCGAACGCGATGGAAGACCATTGTGGACGCCTTCTGCTCCAGCTCGACGACATAGGGTAAATAAGTCAAGTAAGCCATTTTTAAAGTGGGAATCTGAAAGTCACTACCTTATGAGTGTGATGGTTACCAAAAGTACCAAAATATAAACTGCAAAATCTGTACTATTCTGAAAAACTGCCTCGGTGGCGCAGGGGTTAGTGGGTCGCACTTTAAAGCGACGGCTGTGCAAGAGGTCCCGGGTTCGATCCCCGGGTCGGGCCAAAAATTTGTACCTAAGTTTTCGGTAAGAAATTCTTAGTGGCAGCCCGGAGTCTGGAAGTTGGCGGTCTTGTACCCCCGTGCCTCGAAAAGCACGTTAAGCCGTTGGTCCTGCGCCCAATTCCTCTCTGGTCGTGTCACAGTAGTGTCCCATCGGAATATGAGGGTAAGGGAATAGAGAGTGCACTTGTGTTTGCGCAGACACTTGAGCACTATAATATATCCTGCGTAAGTGGCTGATCGTTGAGATTGGCCGCCGTAGCCGTAATCAGTTGGAGGATATATTATTCTGAAAAAACACATGCACAAATCAAATTCCTTTCCCAATTTATCTACATGTAATCAAAGTGAATTTAGTCCAATTGAAATCGGTTCGTGAAATCAAATTTATCCAGTCCAATGTAAATTTTGTCTATGTGTTGTTATAAGCATGTTATCTTTGCATCGCTTCATCGGTTCGATAGCGGTCGATCATCAGTAACTCCCCCGTCAAATGTTTCAACAACAACATGAATTACAATTCCAAATTTTGAATTATTCATATCCTATTTTGGCGGGTTCGTTGCCGTATTCTGGAGTGGTTTGGCGTATAAAAATAGTTATGTTTTATTTTTATACTGAATTATTGATTATTATTTAAATATACTGGTGGCTCGGTCTCACATCGATTTGGAATATTAGTTTCATTCTGTACTTATAGACAGCGTTAGGTGTTAATTTACCTTTTTATAAATAGTAACCAAAATATCAGACAAAATTATAATAGTGATAAGTATAAGTATGCATTTTTAGTCAGAGCATAATTTCGATGAATTCAACTGCAAGCCGTATACCAGCCGATTCTCGTGTCTTTGATATGAAGTCAGTTTCGAAATTGTCTAAAATAAAATCCAATAAAACTTTTCTTAAAATGTTACAAATAGAGAAATATCTATGTGAGTCAATGTCAAAATCGATGCGAATCAAATTTAAGTACTTGTATCAGGATTAGCTTTGGCAAAATAAATTAGGCAAAATAAAGATATAATAAAATAATAGGCTAATAATATATAAGTAAATAAATAAAGTTTGTAAACCTAGCGTAGTAAATCTGAATTGTTTATATTAAGGAGCGAGGCTTTCCCAACACAAGTATCATCTAATTACTTTCTGGGAGGCCCCGGCGATTTAATTGTTAATGATTTACTGAAATAAAGTTTATTTTATTTTTTTTATTTATTTTATTTCAATTATTTTTGCAAATAAATAGTAGTGAACAGAAATGGAACTCGTTGCCGGTGCATGTATTTCCTCCTTCCTACAATATAGGTTCAACACACAAAGCGTGAAGAAGCATTTCCCTGGCCAGTATGGCGGTCCCAACGGAGGTGATGCCTGACATCACTTTCGTTGTAATTGCAAGGTGGGCTCTTTTCTTGCTTACCATCAGGCTGAGGAGAGCCAATATACTGTGTCACTATAAAAAAAAGTACCTGTAGGCATAATCAACAGCAAAAGTGGCACACATATTTCACAGTTATTAAAGTAAGTAAGAAAATAATGTCGGCATTCTACCAACATTGATAGGCTTACCACCCAAATGCACAATAAGCTGACAACCCGAAATTGGATTTGTCATTTTGTCAATTAGCTTTATTGTTGTGGTACTCAAAGAGATATTATTTATTAGAACAGTAGCTATTTGACCCTTCAGGCCAATGGCCTTGTGTACTCTCCAAATGACAGTTCAAATTATGTCGCGAATGCATTTACAAAGCATTGTAATGCATTCGCGACATAATTTGAACATTTACATTCATTATGTCGTGTTTAAGTCTGATTTATCAATATAATTATATTAATTAGAGCTGCAAGCATAGAACGCAACACAAAAGTTGGTAAACCTAGCCTAAAGTGCAATAATTACTTTATCATTTCAGCCAATAGACGTCCACTGCTGGACATAAGCCTCCCCCAATGTTCTCCACAGAGATCGGTCCTGTGCCGCCCGCATCCAATGGATTCCCGCGATCTTTACCAGATTGTCGGTCCACCTTGTGGGGGGCCTGCCACGGCTGAGACTTTCTGTACATATTTTAATAATTACTTAGCCGTACCTAATGTGTCTAAATAAGATCAAATGTTTCTATGAATAATGCTGGTAAAAAGATGACGCCAAAATCTACAAATTTATATTATAAAAGAAGAATCCCGACCAGGTGTCAATTCTCTAACTATTATAAATTGATAAATTGCCTACTAAAATCAGCAGCACATCAAACGAATAGTTTGTTGACCACACGTCGGCACACATAGTATTACAACATGACATTGTCAAAAAATGTCTCTTATTCTTTAACGCAAGAGAGTCCATAAAAAAGTGCATCAAACTTTGTTACTGACTGTTCGTCTTAAGCCAAGATTTTATCTATTGAACAGCTTAAAAAAGTAAAGTTCTTACAATCATTTTAACTATTTGAGAGCGTGCTCTCTCATCTCAGAGATTTACACCCATGATCTCTTTTCGAACCAGAATATGCCCTCCCATTCAGAGTTCGTCATAACTTACACACATTGTGAAGCAGAGAGATGTGGGAGTTACGGCAATGACTAATCGCTACGTCCAGATATCTCCATCCATCACCACGAACGTGATATGTCATGTTCCGAAACCCATCCACTGTATGTGATTGAGCGCCCATGAATCTTTGATTATGTTGGAACGCAGTTCTTAATATATCCTGTAGGTAACTTGGGCAATCTTTAGGATTGTTTTATGTTATTTGCTGCTTTTTATTGTTAAATTTTGTTTTGTGAAAACACACATTTGAATAGATATCTTGTTTTGTTTTCTGATTTAGGCAAATTACAAAACGGGCGTTTTTCCTTTATATTACATTGTATCTATATAGACGTTATAACTTATGAGAGTAGGAATGAAGTTTTCGACACAGAAGTCGGCTCTAGTTTGTCTTTTTTATCTGATAAGTGGCAGACGTTCAGACGGTTCACCTGATGGTAAGCGAATGCACCCGCCCCTGGCCGCCACTGGTGTCACCATTGGAGTCACAAGCTAGCTGCCAACCTCTGAACGCCCCTTTCCCCCGGATTGGGCCGCCGGTACCCTCACTGACTGCAGCGAAACACAGCGCAGTGCTGCTTCACGGCAGGTTTTCTGTGAGGTCGTGGTATCACTCCGGTCGAGCTGGCCTATTCATATCGAAGCGTGGCTCACCCACGGTCTATTTTTTTTAGTAATATAATCGGCAATCAGTCACAAGACTTATAAGTTGATATCTTGATTGCAATTTCATTTGTAGGCAAAGGAGCCAATGCTTCATCTGCCGTTTATAGTACATCCTTCCTTTTCAGTCTATTCGCCGTTAGTGAAGGTTTAAATAGTCCAGTTGCCAGGGATATTGGGACGTACCCACGGTCATTTAACATTGACATCAAAGAGTTCAATGACCTGCTTGTTAGCAGTATCTCGTAATTGTGTCTCTTCCGCGTGTTTTTCACTTTTGTTTGTTCCGATACACGCCGATATTACTGTACGTGCGATCAATTTTTCTTCAGTTGTCATACAGTGCAACACACAATTTGCTTCAGCGCATAGATAATAAAAATAGACGTCCACGCTGCAACAGTTTTCTCGACTGAGTTCCTGCCCAGAACTATGCGCGGATCGGAGGCGTTCCGTAATACAGTTTTTGCGTGTGTTAGATATGCGTGCAAAATAAAAAAAAAACGCTAGTGTAACTATAGTCGCGACTCAATTCGCAGCGAATTTGCCATTTCTGGGGAAGGTCGAAGATAAGATTGTTCATCAAGCGTACATGACCGTTGCCTACAGCGAAACCCATCAGCTGAGCTCCCCCTATCTTTTTTTACACAATTATATTATGAAGATGTATGCTACGAGTATTTCCTATGGAATATAGGATTGCATGTCACAAGTGGTAATGGGCTGGGCACATAGCGAGGAGAACAGACGGCCGTGGAGGTGAAATGGTCTTCGAGTGGAGGCCACGGTACAGCAACCGCCTGGACCTATTACATAAAAAAATATACGTGAGATTTAGACTGCTCTGGGAAACAGTTTTATATTATACTTTTAAATAAGTTTGCAGCCGTTAACAAGTTCACTATATCACTTCTAAGTATGATATTTGGAGATTCCACAACACCCAGTCTCGGTATCTACAGGAGCCAAAGAAAAGACGTCTGTCGGCTTACGATATTTATTCCAGAAGAAAGTACCCTATAATAAAATTATTGACAATGGCCTCTGACTACCCTCCATCTGTCTGACAATATAATATATTACACCTTCACCCTTAATTGGTACACGTAGGTACACGTATTCTTAATGCTATTTATTAATAATATAAAGTAGGTATGTACCTACTACTTATAACTAAGGTATCCTTAACTAGATTAATCAATCTCGAACCCAAATCTTTGCACCGGTCTTTTAGTGCGTCGGGAAGGTTCTCGTGGCGGGACGGCCGGGGCTGACCCAGCGGCTGTGGGCGAGCAAGGGGGTACGGGTGGTTCGGGTTCCTGGGCGGCGCTGGTTGCCGGCTCGGGACGATCCTCGACGGCAGTGGATGGCACTAACGGGTGATCGAATGTCGCCGTTACGGGAGTGGAGGACTGACCGTCAACATGAACCCATCTTTTTCTTATTTGATCTATGTGCCTTTTTATAGGTAGTTCTTTGTCCCTCTCAATGATATAATTTCGAAAACCCAATTTTTGTTTGACCTGACCATCTAACCATTTCCCTGTCCCGGCATAATTCCGTGCCCACACTTTATCTCCGACATTTAAATTTCGTTTTACCCCACCTGCATACCTAACTTGCCTTTCCTGTTCCTCTCTCACCCGATCCTCTATCATCCGGTCCCCCCGTAATAAATCTAACCTAGACCTAAGTTTTCGACGCTGTAGTAACATTGCTGGCGATGTCCCGGTAGTACAATGATCTACATTCCTATATGTCATAAGATATGATTGCAGCGCCGCATCCAAATCATCTCCGTCGCGTAACGATTTCTTTATAGCGCGTTTGCAAAGTTTAACTGCAGCCTCTGCGGCCCCGTTAGAAGAAGGGTGATAAATAGCCGTTAAACTCAGTTTTAATACCGTTAATTGTCATAAATTCTGAATATTCTTTACTTGAAAATGGTGGGCCATTATCCGAAACTATTTCTTGGGGTAACCCAAAACGAGCAAATGTTTCTCTTAACACTTTAATTACTGCGGTTGCAGTAGTCCTATGCATTTGAAACACTTCTAACCATTTGCTAGTCGAATCTATCAATACTAGGAACGTTTTGCTATCTATTGACAAAAAATCTACATGTAATCTGGTCCAAGGGGTCGCATGATACGCCCAGTGCTGTGGGGGCGCGCGCGGCGGCGCGGGCGCCTCCGCGGCGCACGTGCCGCAGCGCCGACAGGTGGCTTCAATATCTGCGTCGATTCCTGGCCACCACAACCAACTGCGTGCTATACTTTTCATTTTAATGATACCTAAATGACCTACATGCAATTCATTAAGTAGTGTTTCCCTTAATGTGGTTGGGATAACTAATCTGTATCCCCATATTATGCAATCTAAGTCCAAATACAATTCATTCCGTCTGATCCAGAACGGTTTTAAATTGTCATCCTCGCATTTGTTAGGCCAGCCATTTTGTATGTACCAAAAAACTTTTTTAAAATATCGTCTTTAGTAATATTGTCTACAACTGTTTTCCTCGTTACCGGTAAATACTTTTGTATAAAGCTTAAGTAGGTAAAATCACCTGATTCCTGTTTTCCTTCACCGATCGGCAAGCGTGACAGGGCGTCTGCCGCATTTTTCTCGCTTCGTACATATTCTATATCATAACTATAACCAGCCAGAATGACCGCCCATCTTTGCATTCTACTGGCTGCCATAATAGGTATTCCTGATTTATTACCAAAAATCGACACTAATGGTTTATGATCCGTCCTTAGAATAAACTTCCTACCATATAGGTATTGATGAAATTTTCTAACTCCATAAATAATGGCTAAAGCCTCTCGCTCAATTTGTGAATAACCTTTTTCTGCTGCATTTAGAACTCGTGACGCGTACGCGATCGGCCTCTCCCCCTCCTCCGTGAGGTGCGAGATGACGGCGCCAACGCCCGCGCCGCTCGCGTCCGTCGTGAGCACCAGCGGCAGCTCCGGCGAGTAGTGCGCTAATATCTCACTTGACATCAACATTTTTTTAACTGCTTCGAATGCCAAGTTACACTGGTAATTCCATTCGTATTTTACCCCCTTTTTAAGCAGTGTATATAATGGTGATAATAACGAACTTATGTTAGGAATAAATCTCGCATAATACATAACCATTCCTAGAAATGACCGTAACTCTGAAATATTGTTAGGTGTTTTAACCTTTTTTATAGCTTCCAATTTCTCCGGGCATGTATGTATCCCTTGTTTACTAATAACGAATCCCAAATACGTCACCGAATCAGCAAAAAAATGACATTTATCTTTCCTAATTTTCAAACCGTATTTATCTAATCGTTTGAAAACCTCGTGAAGTGTTTTTAAGTGACACGCATTATCCGGGCCTGTTATAATTAAATCATCTAAGAATATTCCTACTCGAGGCATATCTGCAAAAAGTTCCTCTAATTTCCTTTGAAATATACCTGGACTCGAGGCTAACCCATATATTAAACGGTTGTATCTAAATAATCCCTTATGAGTATTAATTACGGTATATTTTCGAGATTCATCAAGTGTTTGGAACAGCACCATCTAGCGCCCCAATGCGTAAACATCAACACACATGAACTTGTTTCATGTGTTTCCGAGGATCACCACCAGGCCGCTGCGCGCTGGAATCGCCTCAGCTTCGTAGCATTATTATTCGTTTATCTCTTGTAAAAAGTCGTCACATCATTCTGTCCGTTATAATACATTACTTGGAAAATAAATAATTTTAATTTAATTAAATAAAGGAGCTCATTGAGGATTTCCCCAACATGGACCTTCAGCGCCGGATTAGCGTATAGAAAACAGCGACCAGGAATCGAATCCACTGCCGTTGAGACCAGGACGAAGACTTGGATTTTGAATATCAACGGCCATCAACGCCTTGGAAATCATCAGGACATCATCAGGGCACTCGTATCCTTTCAAATTATCGTTCCTATCCCTAGATTTAGATAATATCGTGATATTTTCCAAGTGATTTAGGTATTTCGTATAGCGGGCTCGAGTGGCATTTACAGAACTGTAAGTACTCTTTGTTTTCCCATTAATTACCGAAATGAGTGAGAGTGAGAATAAATTGGTAGTAGAGGGATCTGGGGGGAGTCGATCTAGGTCAAAATCACCGCGTTCAGGTTGTACAATTTTGAATTCGGATAACCGTCTTCCTGAATTACGTAGACGTCGCGGAGTGTACAAAGGTCGACTTATTATTATTATTTGTTAGAAATGGGGTGAGCCCTGCGTCTCATAGCCACTGCGACCAGTAGATGATCTATTGTGGCAGCCCCGTAACCTATTACAGCACCTCATGTAGCTCCAGTTCCAGGATAAACCCGAGAATGGAGCTGATGGGGGAGCTTTTGATCTCGTCTGCTGAGATCATGTGTGCTCCCAGGTGCCGGCTTCTGCACCGGTGCAGCGCTATGCACTCGCCGAGGACGTGGATAATCGTTTCCTCGTCCTCGCGACAGAACCTGCAGATTTTGGTATCTGAAAGGCCCATGTTGTGCAGGTGCTTATTTAATTTGCAGTGCCCTGTGAGGGTCCGAGTGAGTGCCCTAACATGTCCTCTGCTCAGTTTTATTATTTCTACAGCTCGTCTCTGATCGAACGCCTGTATCAACGCCTTAGACTGTTCTAGTCGAGGTAGTCTTTCCAATATTCAGTGCTTTGCTTATGCTCCCACTCTTTTAACTCGAGCCTGACCATGCAGGCTGGAACGCCACTTATTGGTTCCGGTCCGAGTAGTGGGCTCTCTGCCCCGGCCTTTGCTAGCACGTCAGCGACTTCGTTGCCTCTGATATTGCAGTGTCCCGGTACCCAAATCAGATTTACGATGTTGGCATTGCCAAGCTGGTTTAGGAGCAGGACACACTCGCTAGTGAGTTTGGAGTCAAGTTCACAGGATGTTAACGCCTTGAGGGCAGCTTGACTATCTGAGAAGATGAATATCTTCTTATTCTGGAGATTCATTTGCAGACTCTCTTGGACACAGCCAATTATTGCGAAAACTTCTGCTTGGTACACTGTGGTATAGCGACCCAGGTTGGCGAATTTGCGTATTCTGAAGCGATCATTACAAAATCCCGCCCCGGATACGCCTTGCCTCCTGGAACCATCCGTATACCAAACGATGTCATTCTGGTTAACATTTCCGGGAGTTCCAGCCTCCCAGTCTTGTCTACTAGGTAACAAGACTGTAAACCGCTTATCGAAGCGGTATTCACGGATCATGGAGTCAGAGGGCATATCCATGACCGGAATTTTCATTAGTTCATTGTAGAGGTTACCTATGACCCTAGATTGCCATCTCGTCCTTCCTCTGATTTTTGCTCTCGTAATGGCCATCCTCGCTTCCATCTGCACGTGAATGTGCAGAGGTGGAATGTTCAGGAGGGCATCCAGTGCTGCAGAGGGAGAGGACGAAAGAGCGCCAGTGGCTATAAGGCAGGCTGTTCTTTGAACTTTGCTGAGGTTCTCCACGCAGTTGAGTTGGTGCGTCTTCTTATACCACACACAGCAGCCATAAGTGACGATCGGTCTCACTATGGTTTTATAAATCCAGAGTGCGGCCTTGGGCCGTAGCCCCCATTTTAGCCCCACCACCCTACTGCTTGCCCCATCGCTATTTTTGCCTTTCTAGTAATGTAGTCGAGATGCTTGTTCCATGTTAGTTTTTGGTCCAGAAAGACGCCGAGATATTTGACCTCGTTGGACAAGCATAGCTTCGTACCAAGAAGTGTTGGGGCGTGAAGCGCCTCTAGTTTCCTTCTTTTGGTAAACGGGATTAAGACCGTCTTCCGTGCGTTGACTGTTAGCACGTGTCTTGTGCACCAGTTTTCTACTATTCGTAGGGCCCTTTGCATAAGACTGGAAATGGTGCTAGGACATTTCCTATGACCATTATTACTATGTCATCTGCGTAACCCTGAGTCAGGAATCTGGCTTCATTGAGCTCACAGATGAGACTGTCAACAACCAATGACCATTGAAGGGGTGATAGGACTCCGCCCTGTGGACACCCTCTGGTCACTCTATAATGAAGAGTTTATTCATCAACGTTGTTGTTGCAGTTCGATTTGTAGCATGGATCCCATCCATCTGGTGGTGGTATCGTCGATTCCACGATTCACCATGCAACGTGTTATAACATCGAAGTTGGTGTTGTCAAAAGCCCCTTCGATGTCGAGAAAGGCACAGAGTGCAATTTCTTTGTCTTCTATGGCTTTCTCAATTCTGTCCACCAGATCAATAAGTGCCGTTTCCGTGGACTTGCCTGTTTGGTAGGCATGTTGTCTTGCACTCAGGGGTTTTTCAACGAGGTATGTTGCCCTGATGTGACTGTTTAACACCTTTTCCATCGTTTTTAGTAGGAATGAGGTGAGACTTATCGGTCTGTAGGACTTGGGCTGTGATTTGTCTTTGTCCCCTCCCTTGGGGATGTAAGTGACCCTCGCCCGAGTCCACGCTGATGGCAGATAACTCCAAGCAAAGCTTGCACGGTAAAGTTTTATCAGCGTTGAGATGATGATATCTTCGCCCCGTTGCAATATAGCCGGGAAAATACCATCGACCCCACCAGATTTATAAGGCTTGAAGCTCCTAATGGCCCAACTTATCTGTTGGGGACGAAAAATAACGGAAGCTCTCCTCCAGTCTTCATTCCGCGGTCTCCTGTCCGGAGACTTACTGTCCTGGAGTTCTCTTTCGTTATTAATGTACACGGATTCCGGAAAGTGCGTTTGAGCAAGCAGTCTCAGTGTTTCCTCCGGGGATTCCGTGAAAGATCCGTCCGCTTTCCTTAGCAGGCCTAGATGGGATTCAGGTGTCTTGGCTAATATTTTGTGGATCCTGGCAGCTTGGGCAGTGTCTTTGATGGACCCGCAAAATTTTGCCAGGATCTCCTTTTTGCTTTCCTGAGCTCCCTATTGAAGCGTGTTAGCGCCTTCCTGTAAGCATCCCAGTTCTTGTCTTTTTTGCCTGATTAAATAAGGCACGGGCCTTTTGCCTCAGATTGCTCCAGGTTTTTGTTCCACCAAGGCGCGTTCCTATTGCTCTTAGTGGTCTTAAGAGGACAATTTTCTAGATACGCTTTCATTAGGCTTCTGCCTAAGTCCTCTGCTGCGGCTTCCACTTGGTCCACAGTTTTAATGTATTTAAAATCTCCAAGGTATAACCTAAGGGAGTTCCTAAAGCCCTCCCAGTCTGTTCCCTTGGGGTCTCGGTACGTGTTCGGTTCCTTTGTTCCCGAGCATAGTATGTCGTACCTAATATGGGTGTGGTCGGACAAGGACGGCTCATCTGAGACGTGCCAATTGGTTACTCGGTGTGCGAGATTACCTGAACACCATGTTATATCTAGTACTTTCCTGCCTAGAACGTGTGGTAAAGGTTGGTTTGCTACCCACGTTAAGAACAATTTGATTGTTGGTGAGCAAGTAGTCAAACAAGGACTCACCTCTTGCGTTCGTGTCGGAGCTGCCCCATGATGTGTGGTGGGAGTTGCAGTCGGTACCCACCAGCAGCTGGGTTTCTCTCTCCAGACAATATTCCACTACCGGTGTCACTTTGTTCACCGGATCCTGGTCCTCTCCGGGTAGGTACATGGAGCTGACTATGAGTGTCTCTGCACCTTTCCCCCCGGGGAGGTCTATATACGCTGCAACAGCATCGTCTGTACACAGCGAAGGGATCGGGAGGTAATTTATATCTCTCTTGAAGAGCATGCATGCTCTTGGCCTCACTCCGCAGGAGTTACTTAATATCTTACCTGCCGAGTTTAGCCCCATTACCGTGGTTTTGTTCACCCACGGTTCTTGGATCAAGGCGATGTCCAGGTCCTCAGAGAGGAATCTTTGGCAAAGGGCAGCTGTGGCTGCCTTTGAGTGCTGGAGGTTTACTTGTATCGCCTTAATCATTGTGTTGTTTTGGGGGACTGGGAGGGGAAGGGTTAGGGAATTTAGCTAAGACGGAGGGATGGGATAGGATTATATATAGGTGCCTAGGTTGTGTCTGTTTCTTTACGAAGGGGGGGGTTATGTGTTTTGTTAAGGATGCCACCCGAGCGCGGTTTGCATTTAATAAAGCTGGAGCCGTCACCATCGTCTGAGGTGCCAATACACTCCAAGATAGCACCTTGGAGCATTTCGACCCTCCCCTGGTCAATTTTACCCAGGGCGTCTATGATGCCGCACGTGACGGACCCAGTAACCTCCTTAAAGGTAGGCTTCGAGGTGGAAGGCTCGCCAAGTGTCGGTGCCTTGGTGGGATTACCTTGATTCGAGGTAGACGAGGTATTGAGAGGGCGCTTTGACGCCCGCTCCCTCGTTTCCCCCTTCTCTCGGATCCTCTGCTTGGCCTTTTCACTCATGCGCAGTTCTAGCGCCTGCTCGAAGGTCATACCCTTCGCTACAAGCCGATATATTAGTTTTCTATCAGCTCCAGAGAGCTTAACCCTGGGTTTACTCTCTGGCCTCTTGGTCGACGTGTCCTTTGGTGCTTTGCGCCCAGAGGGGTCGACTCTGCATTGGAAGTACCTGGTCCCTCAGTCCCAGGTGCTCCGGCAGTGTTCGTATGCTCCTCAGTATCGCTGCCAAGGAGCATAGCCTCGGAGGTACCTAGTACCTCTTCGGTAGAATTTAAATGGTCGTCTATTATGTCTACAATATCCATATAGTTCCCACAAGAAGCTAGGGAAGTAAAGGTCCACCCCTGCAGAGCCCCGCTTGCAGGGGTAAGGCTAAATAGACCTCGATTTCGCCTGGTTTCGAGGCCCCTCCGTTCGCGACCGAGCATCCCCTCGGCCATGCATCCATCGGCACGGATCGGATGACACCTTGGATTGGGGTTTTTGGAGACGAGGTTTCCTCCTCCAGGAAAAGAGGGGAGGGATGCGGTGATTAGGGTGGGGATGATTGGGAGGGATGGGGAGGGGAGCATGGGATTGAGGTTAACAGGAATGCTCCTAGCCTGGGATTGGGTTTTGGAGCAGCCATCTATTGTCCGGGGTCAACGTGACACCCTCTCCCGTCCTCATGAAAAGAGGTGGGAGTGGGGGAGGGCGAGCTATCCGCAACCTGCTCACCCGCTCGGTCGCATCAGATGACAACTGCGCAGGTCGCATACACTATCAATGGTCACTGGTCCCATAAACAGTGCATGCACCAACCGAGCGCGAAGGTCGACTTAGTCATTTTGATAAATTTATTTCAAGTTTTAGCTCACCTGATCTTAAATCTCAAGATTTAATCGAATTAAAAATGAGAATTGAATCAACTACTGAAATGTTCAAACTATTTTGTAGTATTCAGGATGAAATCGAAGAAATTAGTAGCGAAGATGATTTAATTGTTAATTTAGAGTATAGAGAAGATTTTGAATCAATTTATTATAAACTTGTAGCTGCTGCTAAGTGCATATTAAAACAGAATGAACCGGAGGACAATGTTAATTCCGTTCTTACAGATAGTTCTGTGAAGGTAAAACTGCCTCAGATTAAATTACCTACATTTGACGGTTCATGCGATCAATGGCTCGAGTTTAGAAACTCATACTTAACAATGATTCATACTCGTAAGGATCTAGATCCGATCCATAAGTTTCATTACCTAAGGTCATCGCTTAGTGATACAGCATTACGGGTTATAAATTCATTAGAGTTCACAGCACCTAACTATGCCCACGCGTGGGATTTATTGGAAAATAGGTTCCATAATAATCGTTTGTTAGTGCATAACCATGTAAAATCGTTGTTTACTACGCCGTCGTTGAGTAAAGAATGTCCGTCACAGATTAGGAAACTTATAGATGCGACACTTCGTAACTTACGTGCGTTACAGTCATTAGATGAGCCTACAGAATCCTGGGATACATTAATTATATATCTTGTCGTGTCTAAACTTGATTATTCTACGGAACGGGAGTGGGAAACTCATAAGGGTCTACTTTTGTCCGATTCACAAAAAAAAGTGGGTAGATTAGCGTTAGACGACTTACTCAACTTCCTAAGAAATCGTGCTGACATGTTAGACATGATTAAATCGGGTAACAATAAAAGTAACATTACGTTGACACAATCATCTCTGTTAAAATTTCGAAATGAAGGGAAACAGTTTAGCGATCATAAGAAGCTCGTCGCTTCTACACATACTTATAGTTCTGTTGCATCGAATAAGAAAAGTACAAATAAAAATCACGCGTACCGTAACCAAGGTCGAACTTGTATGTTATGCGGCGGTGATCATGTACTTTATACGTGCGCTAAGTTTTTAAATATATCCGTACATGATAGGTGGAATATAGTCAAAGATAAAAATCTTTGTCAAAATTGCATTCGCAATTTTCATTCACCCAACGAATGTGTGTTTGGGCCTTGCAAGTTATGTAACAAAAAACATAACACATTACTGCACATTGATAACAGAGCGTCTTGTCATTCGTCTGCGTATTCGGCGCAGAATACAAGCTCGCAACCACTGTCATCAATGACGTCACTCGCATCAGCTGATGCACTTAGCTCGAAACCTGGTACATCAGATGAGTATCGCAGTGCGATGACGTCAAATTCGTTACAACCGGTGTTATTATCTACCGCGCTCGTCGAGTTAGCCGATTCAGATTATAAATATCACACGGTCCGTGCACTCCTGGATAGTGGAAGTCAAAGTTGCTTCGTCACTGAAAGGTTGTGTAAACGTTTAAACGTACCAGTGTTACAGTCCACAATACGTATCAGTGGTGTAGGACAAAGCGTTTCTCAGTCCACCCACGCGTGTAATATTCATATGCGTTCGAAAACATATGAATTTGAGACCGGTATAAAATGCCTAGTACTTCCTAGCATTACCTCGAAGTTACCTTCGATAGACGTTGATGCCGAGTCTATATGTATACCTAGCTATATCGTATTAGCTGATCCTACGTTTAACATCTCATCCGAGATAGATATATTGATAGGCGCGGATATCTTTTGGGAGCTATTAAATAATAATAAAGTGCGACTTCCTTCCGGGCCTTATCTGCACGATACTAAATTAGGGTGGATTATATCTGGCCCAATTAATAAAACGTTTAGTTCTGAAAACGTTCAGTGTAATTCTGTGCAAATCGAATCACAATTACGTAAGTTTTGGGAATTAGAAGAAATACCTAACTGTCCTATTGTTATGTCTAAAGATGATTTTGTATGCGAAGAGTTGTTCAAGGAAACTACTGTTCGCGACGAAACCGGTAGGTTTTCAGTTCGATTACCCTTGAAAGAATCAGCTGATTCTTTGGGGGAGTCATATCATACCGCAAAAAATCGTTTATTATCGTTAGAACGAAAACTTGACCGTTCGCCACAGTACAAACAAATGTACAGTGATTTTCTTCGCGAATATGAAGAGTTAGGTCATATGAGTTTAGTGCCAGGAGGTATAGAAAGTTTAGATAGGCCATACTATATACTACCGCATCACGGTGTATATAGGGAAAGCAGTACGACAACGAAACTTCGCGTTGTATTTGCAGCAAATGTGCAGACGTCCTCGAATAAATCACTAAATGATATACAGTACGTAGGGCCCCCTCTTCAAAGCGAAATATTTTCGATTTTGCTCCGGTTCAGACAGTATCAATTCGTTGCCTGCGCTGATATTGAAAAAATGTATAGGCAGATAATGATTCACGTCTGACCAGCGCAATCTCCAACTTATTTTGTGGAGATCTAATAAAGATGAGCCAATTAAAGTATATCGTTTAAACACAGTAACCTACGGTACCACGTCTGCGCCGTACCTAAGTATTCGTTGCCTAAAGCAGCTGGCTCAGGAATGCGACGATAACGTCATCGCGCAGGTCATAAGCGAAGATTTTTACGTCGACGATCTCATTACAGGACATGACGATCAAAAAACGCTTATGAACATTTGCGAAAAAACGTCAAAAGGTCTTAGATAGTGCGTGTTTGCCATTACGGAAGTGGATGTTCAACTCCGTGACATCATCAAACACGAAAGACTTAGCTGTTGGCGAGAATAGTCATTCCAAAACTTTAGGTCTAGGCTGGTCTAACGTAAGCGACCATTTGCACTTTACTACGCAGGTAAACATGAATATGTCGTCGCCGATTACGAAACGGCTTATGTTATCGGTCATTTCCCAGATTTACGATCCGTTAGGTATGTTAGCCCCCGCGATTATAAAATCAAAAATTATGCTCCAGAAGCTGTGGCTTTTGAAGTTAGACTTCGATGACGTTGTCTCACCTGATATCACATCAGAGTGGCATAAATTTCTCTATAGTCTCCGTCACTTGCACGAAATTAGGGTTCCGCGGTACGTGATGACTGAACCGTCGCGTTGCAAAGAATTACATATTTTTACTGATGCTTCTATAGATGCTTACGGTGATTGCGCATAGTCTAAGGTCATTCAATGATAATGATTTACCTATTACAGTTCGATTGTTATGTGCTAAAACTAAAGTAGCTCCTCTTCGTTCAGTTAGCATGCCCCGGCTTGAACTGCTTGGAGCCTTAGTCGGAGCCAAACTGTATCGTAAAATCAAAGAATCCTTACGGTTAGAATTTGATAAATGTTACTTTTGGACGGACTCCACAATTGTTCAAGCTTGGGTTCGTATGTCACCACACTTGCTAAAAACTTTCGTTCAAAACAGAGTTACGGAAATTAATACGCTGACCGAGGATAGTATCTGGCGTCATATTCAAGGCGTACAGAACCCAGCCGATTTATTGTCTCGCGGCGTCCCGATCGAGTCTCTAAAATATGATGAAAAGAGCTTGTGGTGGTCAGGACCGTCATTTCTACGCGAACCTGACTCAAACTGGATAAGTAATCGCGAGGAACCAGTCAATACAGATATACCGGAATTAAAATCACAGGTGGTATCTGCAGTTAGCACCAACCAGAGTAGCTTTATAGATTTTGATAGATATTCATCATTTCACCGGCTCCAACGTATAGGCGCTTATTGTTTACGTTTTATACATAATGCGCGCGCGCCGGCAGCCGAACGTAGAACCGGTTTCTTATCTGCGGATGAACTGCGCTCGGCAGTTATTATGTTGACTCGTTTCGCACAACAGCAATCGTTCGCGGAGGAATATGCTAACCTTAAAAATAATTTACCGGTGACAGTTAAAAGGTGTAAACAAGTCAATAAAATCAACGGATTAAATATTTTTATGGATCACGATAGAATTATACGTGTGGGAGGTCGGTTAGATAATTCGTCAAGCTTTAATTACGATAAGAAGCATCCCATGTTATTGTCAAGTAAACATCGACTTTCTGTGCTTTTGTTTACGTACGAACACAAGCGATTATTACATGGAGGACCTCAACTCTTAGTGTCGACTATGCGTGAGCAATGGTGGGTGCTTGGAGCTCGGAATCTGGCCAGGCAAGTAGTACATAACTGCGTTACTTGTGCTCGTCTCAAGGGTGAAAATGTAACACCGCTAATGGGTAATTTACCTAGGGAACGGATCGAACCTAGTTTTCCTTTTATGACTTGTGGAGTGGACTACGCTGGGCCAATGCTCGTTTTGAACCGAAAAGGCAGAGGTGCTCGTCTTGTGAAATGCTATATATGCCTATTTATATGTTTCACTACTAAAGCCATTCACTTAGAATTAGTAGGCAGTTTATCTACACAGGACTATTTGTTAGCGTTCAAACGTTTCATATCACGGCGCGGCAAGCCGTCTGTTATATTCTCCGATAACGGAAGAAACTTTGTAGGTGCTGAAAAGGAACTTTCAGTTATTTTTGATAATAGCTCGCAGCAAATATCAGATTTTGCTAGCGAAAATAATATAAAACTTAATTTCATCCCGGCTTATTCTCCTCATTACGGTGGTTTGTGGGAGAGTGGAGTTCGCAGATGTAAATATCACTTGCGACGTATTATGGGAAATGCTCAACTAACTCACGAGGAGTTTATTACGGTATTATCGCAAATCGAAGCCGTCCTAAACTCCCGTCCCCTTTCACCTCTTTCCGCAGATCCTAACGATTACCTACCGCTTACACCTGCCCATTTCCTGATTGGTCGGCCGCTGACAGCACCAGCTTCCGAAGACCTGACCTCGATTGCTACCGTGCGCCTGGGTCGCTATGATCGAGTGGAGCAACTCCGGCAACACTTTTACTACTACTATACTTTTAGGAGCGCTGGAGTAAAGAATATATTTTCAAACTTCAACGAAGAACGAAATGGCAGATCAACGGCGAAGCTGTCAAGTTGGGCAGCCTTGTAATCATAAAAGAAGATAATCTGCCTCCACTAAAATGGAAATTGGGACGCATCACTCGTTTGATCTCTGGAAACGATGGCATCACCAGAGTTGTCGAAATAAAGACTGCTACAGGAACCATTCGACGAGCCTGCACCAGAATCTGTCCTCTCCCGATTGAGTCAACGGTGGAAGAGGCAGACCAGATGAATAACATTCCAGCGTAGAAGAATCGACGGTTGGAAGATATCAAGATCTTCCAAGGTGGCCAGTATGTTTGGAACAGCACCATCTAGCGCCCCAATGCGTAAACATCAACACACATGAACTTGTTTCATGTGTTTCCGAGGATCACCACCAGGCCGCTGCGCGCTGGAATCGCCTCAGCTTCGTAGCATTATTATTCGTTTATCTCTTGTAAAAAGTCGTCACATCATTCTGTCCGTTATAATACATTACTTGGAAAATAAATAATTTTAATTTAATTAAATAAAGGAGCTCATTGAGGATTTCCCCAACATCAACTTCAAACTGAGCGTAAGCTTGGGACAAATCGATTTTGGTGAACTTCACTCCCCCATGTAATTTAGCTAGTAAATCCTCCACCCTCGGTAACGGGAAACGGTCTACTTCCAAACATTTATTCAATGTTATTTTAAAATCTCCACATACCCGAATAGTGCCATCCTTCTTCATCACTGGCACGATTGGCGTAGCCCAGTCTGAAGTGCTCACCGGCGAGATCACCCCGTCCTTCACCAGCGCGTCGAGCGCGCGCTCCACCGGCTCGCGCAGCGCGTACGCCAGGGGGCGCGCGCGCAGGAACACCGGCCGCGCATCCGGCCGCAGGTGGAATCCGACCGTCCCACCAGAGAACCGCCCGAGCCCGTCAGCGAACACCTCACAGTATCTGGAACTGAATTCCTTAAAATTGAACTCAACATTCTCGTCCTTGATGTTATGGACCGAAGAAACCGGTACATTGATTTGTAGTTCTGACAACCATTGTCTGCCCAAAAGACTAGTTTTCCCTAACTTAACCACATATAAATCTAAAATCTCACTTTTATTACCATATGTAACTAAAGGCGTAAATTTACCAATTGGTTTTACAGTTTCTCCAGTATAATAACGTAAGATTAAGTTACTGTCTTTTAAAGTGCAATTATAAAAGTATTTCTGATAACAATCTAAGCTTATACATGATATTGCACTACCTGTATCTATTTCCATTGACATAACCTTATTTTCAATACAAACATCGATCTTATATGGTTTAAATTAGAAAAAGCTTGACATTGTAATGAATAATTATTTACCTCGTCACTATTGTCCTCCTCGATAGTATCATAGTATGTATTCTGCGTAGCACCCTCCTCTATAAGATGGGTGCCCGTTGAATGTTTGCCCCTTAGTTTTGGGCACATCTTCTTCAAGTGGCCCTCCTGGTTGCACACTCGACACACGTACCGCTTAAACTTACAACCTATAGTGTTATGTCCACCACCACATACACCACAACCCACTTCCTGCGCCGTTCTGGTTGCGCTAGGCCCTTCATTCGCCTCTCCGCTCTGATGGCGCCACGCGCGCCTGGCGCTGCCGAAGCCCCGGCCTCCCGCACCGGCTCGGTCCCGACCGTTGGAAATGTCGCGATGCCGCGGAGTGTTGCCCCACCCCCGCCTGGCCACCGTCGCTGTGAGCACGCGCGCCTCCGCTGTCGAACCATGATTGCTTCTGTTTCTGCTCCAATTCTCCATCACCGATGCATCTGCCTCGGCGGTTTCCATATTAGATGCGATACTGAACGCTGTGTCGAACGTTATTTTAACCTCCGTGAATAATCTCTGTCTTACGTAATCACTTCGTAAGCCGCACACCAACTGGTCCGTAAATTCTCCTTTAAACTTGTTTCTTCGAAGCCGCAGTTTTTGGACATTTTTTTTAATCTCGCTGCGTATTCTGCCACTGTCTCATTTTCCGTTTGTACGCATTGTCTAAATTTAAACCGCTCTGCTAGTTCACTGGGTTTTGGTTGGAGGTAACTTGACATTAATTTCACCAATTCGTTGAATGATTTTTTTGCGGGTTTATCAGGCGTGCACAAGTTCACCATTAATTCGTAAGTATCACTTCCCACTAATGTTATTAACGTAGGTACCTGCATAGCCGGTTTAATATCGTTCACAATGAAATATTGTTCCAAACGCTCGATGTACAGACTCCAACTATCCTTGTCAAGGTCGAATGCCTGCAGCTTGCCCGTCGACATTTTTTTTATG
This sequence comes from Marasmia exigua, assembly GCA_019059595.1. NCBI lineage: Eukaryota > Metazoa > Arthropoda > Insecta > Lepidoptera > Crambidae > Marasmia > Marasmia exigua. The sequence goes on from JADPWL010003076.1 coordinate 50,572, forward strand.
TGATTTCCCGCCCGGAACAACAAATGCTTATGCGTAACGCAATAATAACACGCGCTGTTCTTTATTGTAGTCGTCGCCAATATGATATTTGGAGATTCCACAACACCCAGTCTCGGTATCTACAGGAGCCAAAGAAAAGACGTCTGTCGGCTTACGATATTTATTCCAGAAGAAAGTACCCTATAATAAAATTATTGACAATGGCCTCTGACTACCCTCCATCTGTCTGACAATATAATATATTACACTAAGATTAGCATAGTGATGATGCTACTTTGAACTTTGTTAATTAGACTCTGCTAAAATGTATAATATTGTGCAAAGTTACAAAAGATAATAGCTACTGTAGATAGACAGATTCCGACAAACACAATATTTCCCTAAACTCATTGAATTTTCCTGTACCCAAAATGTTTGTATTATCTGTAGATACTGAATTATGTTATTAATATCACAGTGATCAAGTTTTCACGTAGTGTGGTCCCCGGCAGAGTAGAATAGGCCACCCTCACTCTTACCGAGGTGTCGTAAAAGGCGACTAAAATAAAGCTGCTGGCATGATCATCAGCACCCAGAGAAGGAAAACTCTGCATTTATATCAAAACCCTCGCCAACCCGTCTGCCAAGTGTGGTGAGTATGGCAATTACCCCTCATGTGATTGAGGGAGGCCCGTGCCCCAGCAGTGGCGACTTAAATGGGCTGATGATGATGATGAAGTTTTCACCGCTTCACAGCGGAAAAGATTCCATCACGAACAAAAACATTTGGCAGTGCCTATGTCTGCCGCACCATCAAGAAATGAAACTCGTTGCCGACGCATGTATTTTTTTTTTTTTTTTTTTTTTTATTTATTATCAAATAACATTACAAATTATACATGTACAATAATAAGACAGCACATTAAACCACAGAGGTTTGTCTTGTGCTATCGTGAGCTATGCTATATACAAACTTATATTCAATACTCGAATCATTTATTGAAAACCATATTTTGGGAATTAAAAGTGCAATTCGAGCGACACCAATAAATAAGTGTACAATATTTTATACAATTACAATTAGTACTAGCAATTGCTAAGACAGTATTCCCTTAGCTTAAGTTTAAAATTTGTAGGTGTCAAACTGTCCCGCAGATCCAATGGCAACTTGTTTATCAGGCGAGGAACTATGAATGATGTCGTTCGCTCGCCATACACATTGTTTGCGCGCTGCGTGATCAACCGCATCAATCAATCAATCATCAATCAATTTCCTCCTTCCTACAATATGGATTCCTTCAAAAGAAGCGTGAAGAAGCATCTCGTGGGCCACTATGGCAGTCCGAACGGAGGTGATGCCTTGACATCGCTTCCGTTGTAATTGCAACGTGCACCTCCATAACATAGATAAGAACACATACTCTCGATCAATTGACCTTTCAAACAAAATAAAAACAAAATCAAAATCGGTTCATCCGTTCGGGAACTACGATGCCACGGACAAACACAAATAGACACGTCAAACTTACGTATAACTCCCGTCGATTTTTCGTCGGGGGTTAAAAATGGCACGGTAGGGTTGGTAGGTAAAGGTTAGCGTTACTTGTATACCACCAACTCCAAGTAGGTATTTTATTCTTTCTTTGATACTGCGATAATTATGTTACTGGGTTGGAATAGTATGTCATTACACTTTCATTCTAACGTTGTATAAAAAAAATGTATTTACGCATGTCTACCAATGTAATTAATATCTAATGTAAGCACTTTCAAGTCGGTATCATATTTTTTTTTTAGATTGGATAGTATACCAACATAATTTTGTTACTTTTGATAAATAAAATGTATTCATTATTTATTAGTAGTCTCATTATTAGTAGTCTCTAGATCACGGATAGCTTTCTTTTTGAGCACATTTAGGTATTATAGTTTCACATTGATTGATCGTTTCATCGTTATACTTTTTAAAATATCACAATCTGACCGTGGGAGAGCCACGCTTCGGTATGAATGGGCCGGCTCGACCGGAGTGATACCACGGCCTCACAGAAAACCGACGCAAGCATTGTGCTGTGTTTCGCTGCGTGAGTGAGGGTACTGGAGGCCCGATCCGGGGGAGAGAGGGGGTTTAAAAGGTTGGCACCGCACTTGTGACTCCACTGGTGTCACGGGTGTTCATGGGCGGCGGCAATCGCTTACCATCAGGTGACCCGTCTGCTCGTCTGCCATCTATCACAGAAAAAAATCGCCACAATTAATACAAATCTACTAGCGGGGCTAATTACGTCAATACCTTACCTTAACGGGAAGTAGTAAGTTTAAATCATAGGACACACATCCCTAGATTTTTCAATTCAATGTACCTACAGTACGGCGTCAGGTCGACTTACTCACCGCAGATGCAAAACAGCACTTGTGTCTCAGATTTAAGGGCGGTCCAAAGCCGGGTAAATCCACTTGACGCCGTGTGTGGAGTCCGTACCTACACAGCTAGAAAGACTGACGACCGTTGGGGCGGAAAAGGTCAAAGAATGGAGACCGTATAAGTACCAGAGTCGCAAATGTAGCCACCCTACTAAGGTGAACCGACAACCTGGAACTCTCATCATCATCAGCCCATTTAAGTCCCCACTGCTGGGGCACGGGCCTTCCTCAATCACATGAGGGATAATTGCCATACTCACCACGCTTGGCAGACGGGTTGACGAGGGTTTTGATTTAAATGCAGAGTTTTCCTTCTCTGGGTGCTGACGATCATGCCAGCAGCTTTATCTTAGTCGCCTTTTACGACACCTCGGTATGAGTGAGGGTGGCCTATTCTACTCTGCCGGGGACCACACGGCTGGAACTCTATTTTTGATTTACTCGCCTCGAAACGAACGCACAATTTCAACAGATTTTCCTTCGACATATTTACGTTATTCTGCATTTTTGAATCGACTGCAACGAGTGACCGTATCCACTCATTGGTCAAAGGTCTGAATGAGACATTCATAATTTTACCAATGTCGAGTGATTAAAGAGACGCGTTTTTTGGAAGATTGATCGGTGTTGTGAGTGGATTTTATTTTAATGAGTTTTGACATCACTTAAAACAAAACAAACATACACTTGGACAATACAGACAAAGTACACATATGTAATTGTATGGACAAAAATAAATAAATTAAAAATATATATTAAGTAAGAGGGACATTCATTCAGAGTCTAACATTATATTTGTTAATATATATATACATAAATATTTTTTAACAGAGGAAAAGGATAAAGATAGAAGAAAAGGTATGTTCAGAGGGCGGGGGATTTTTGGGGGTACAGCGAGGCTTGGTATTTTTAACGGTTAAAGAAAATAATTATGTACTGTCGTACCTTCCTCTACACCGCATTCACAGATCGATGAGTCTTTAATGTGGCTTTTGTTAAGGAAAACCGGAGTGCAGGCGTGGCCAAGGCGCAGGCGACAAATGGAGACAAACATTTGTCCAGGGCTTTCCGTTTTGAAAACCACGGCCTCCGGGGCAAAGAGTAGTACCATATTAACTCCGGGAATCAGTGGTTTACAGAGCTCGTTAAATCTAAGCAAACGTCAAAATAGTTGTCAACAAATTTTACTGGTTTTGACATTTGACGTAATGTGACATTCATAGTTTTTTGTGACAAATAAGCAAACATTATCATATTCAGCCAATGGTCCATGGTTTTTGCGTTCCGTTTGCAATGCGCAAGTTACCGGATTTTGTAAGATTCGGCATGGAAGGGTTAAAATGTCAATTTAATACGTTACATATTGGTATATTGGCATCATCGAAATCGAATGATTTAAAAATCAGGAAAATGCGACTTAGAAGGCGAATGTGACATTCGATCTTCTACTCTACTACGATAGTTTGTGGTCGAATGCGACGACGCTAAGTCATACGAGTAAACCAAAAATAGGTTCCATGAAGGGTAATTCTCGTGCACTCGAGATTCATACATGTCAAATCTCTAATTCGGCTTCAATGTCGAGTGCACGAAAATATAACATATAGTTAAACACTCTAAAGGTGCATGCTCTGATTCAAAGCTAAAAACCTCCCGTGTGGAAGGTACATTCTTATCCACTGATCTACCATCGAATCACCGTGAATGATATTATTATTGCCATTCATTAAAAGCAAAGCTGTTTATTTTTCTCCATTATATTACTCGTATATGGGGTTGCGGTGTGCACCGGAAAACCGCACAGTTATGCTAATGCCCCGGATTTAGGCGCCTAAACCTCACCTTATGCTAATCAGTCGCGACTGCGGCTCGTCTGCCACTATTTGCCATATGGGTGTTTTGAATATTCTTGGTATTTCAGTTTAAAATAGGTTTAAACCTTGCCATTTGAGAAATTTCTCTCTCACATTATGACATTACTGTTTCTATGACTGAACTTGTGAAAATATACATTGTCTAATTGAGAACCTCCTCATTTTTTTAAAGATGGCTAAAAACAAGATTTGTAGAATCAATGAGTGATTGTAGAATCAAAGTTAAAACAATATTATATTATTTCCCTTATAGATTTCAAGGCTCAATAGTTATGGATGTTTTTAGCTTCATACATCACTTTATCTCTTGATCAGATATTTGTTTTGAGATTGAGAAGAATCTTAGTTTTATAATCTGGTAGGTTCCTTTATCTCATCCGAAATCTGACCTGATTGGAAAAGTTAAATTAGAAATATCAAATTTCAGTATTTTTGTTACTCGTTATAAGGTGGCAGGTAAATCCAATAATGTTTGTCTTAGATCTCAGTTTAACGGCCTCTCCCAATGTTTCTTATTACGGCTTGATATTTCCAGTCTCTACCAGTGGCTTTTCGCAGATCGTCCCTAAATGTAGCTATGCTAAGCTGTCCGAACAGGGGGCTGGATTCAAGAACTCGTCTATTCTAAAGGTTATTAAGTAGCTGGCATGTCTCCATAAATACTTATTGTTCACAAAAATAACATTAGATTTTTAAGGGATCGGTAGTAGAGGAGCAGAACGATTAGGTGATCGATTCGAGCCACCTATAGACACCACACTAGTGGAGTCACGAGTGAGGTGCCAACCTTTAAGGTGTCTTTCCCCCCGGATTAGGCCACCGGTTCTCTTACTCACTCAATGAAACAGAGTACTTTACGCTGAATTTCTGTGAAGCCGGTTCACTCATGGACGTCCTAATGGCAAAAGGCCAGTCAGCCGTCCGAGATATCGCTGGAAGGATGAGGTCGAAAAAGACTTGCGCGGACTCTCGGCAGATGACTGGCAGGAGGTGGCGCAGGATCGACCAAGATGGAGGCTCTTATTATCGGAGACCAAGACTCACTATGGGTCGCTGCGCCAACTTAGTTAGGTAGTTAGTTCGGTTCACTTCAGTCGAGCCAGTCAATTCATGCTAAACCGCGGCTCTCTCACAGTGTACTTTTAGAACCTCTAACATTATGTATTATAGAAGATAACATTTTGATATTATCCTTATCACACCTAAAACTTTATTAACATTTCTACAAAGCACAAAATCATGATCTCAAGAAGATTCCTTCTGCACTAGCGGATCCTAAAACCGGGGAGGTAAGTTAAATAAGCTATAAACGTTAACGGGACTTAACCGAAGGTAAGCAATTAAATGGCCGTCAAAACTCGCGAACTAAATAATAAGCCGTGGTACCGCCGGTTTGAGGCTCGAGCAGATTATTCGTTGGAACAGTGTTGTCAACTTGATCGAAATAGTATGTGCCAAGTTAAAAGATGCTAGTTGAGAAATGCTTTAAAGTTACTAAAAAGTGGACGTAACCGGGAAAGGCACACCATGATTTTATAACCATCACCTTCCAAAGCCATCGCTTCAGAGCCCGAGGTACGCTTAGACCATGGTTCTGACTTTTGGATTTCTTTCTGGTAATTACAATGAAGTGACTGCCGTTTGACCTTCGCAACCCTTTAACAGGGGAACCAGACCATTTGAATCGGCAGGCGGCAATAACGGCGTCGCTTCATTGCAATTAGCAGACACCCCAAATCCTTGTGGCTTGAGCGACAGCTTTGGATCAATGGGCAATTACACGCTAGGGATGAAATGGAGACTTACATATGTGATTGCTATGTTTTGTATGTAATGCTGTAGGTAATAATATAATAACACTAATATAAGTAGAATGTCAAATATAGTGGCATGTAGTGTATACCTATAATTGATTGAGCAATTAGTTTATAAGTATTTAGCTAGAAGTATTACATAAGTATAGTTGTAACAATCGTTGGTGTACCTTAATAAATAAATAAATAAATTACGCGCCTTTTTTATGGGTGCCATAAGGTGGCAACGAGCAGACGGATCACCTGATGGTAAGCGATAGCCGCCACCCATGGACACCCGCGGCATCAGTGGAGTCACAAGTACGCTGCCAACCTTTAGTTCCCCCTTTCCCCCGGATTGGACCTCCGGTACCAGTGATACTCGTGGTACTCACGCAGCAATGTATCATGTTTTCGTTTGGAGTTTATGAAAATAGTTTTTTTTATATAAAGGCCAATCAGGATGACCTCACTCCGCCTGATGAAAAGCGGCCGTGAAATCCAAATATGAGGCTGACAGGCACAAAAGAACTAACAAAGTACCCAATGAGTCTGCCATCCTCACCCTGATGGCCTGCTGAGATGCCGCTTCACGCCCCGCCTAAAAGACCCCGGATTGTAAAAGATAAAAAAAAGATAAAAAATTCTTTATTCAATTTAGGTCCACACCGAACACTTATGAATGTCAAAATAGGTACATAATATCTACCGCAATATATGAAGGAAACAACAAAAATTGTGCCAGATTTAGCACTAAACGTGCTAAGTAGGCAACGCTAGGTTCAAGGATAGAGTGGGGTGTAAGGACCCATCTTAATAGTGCAAGTCTTGTTAATGTAACCGTAAAAGTTGGGTTACGATTTTGGATTTGAGTCTTATGGACTTAGTCTTGTCTTTGAGGGTTTAGCAGGAGGCCCCTGCATTGTAGTTCCCGACTGTTTTGTTAATTAAGGTCTAAATATCTTATAACTAACAAACTAGTATATTGTAACTTTTATATGAATGGATAAATAAATAAATATTTTTATTTGTTTACTTATTCATTCAAAATAATCATAATTGACGACCTGTTTAGATAAGTGGTAGTGAACGCTGCCTATGGTACAAGGGTTCGATCCCCGCACAGTACAAACATTTGTGTGCCTGAACATATCTGTTTGTATTGGTCTGGGTGTTATCTATGTATTATAAGTATGTATTTACAAAAAAAAGTATTATAAGTATATTTTTGTAATCCCACTTTTGATTCTGATATCCGTACCACAGGTGCTTGAGCTACCTATCTCGGAGTCAGATCAATGGATGTGATTTTGTATTTTTTTTATTATTCATTTATTATAATAAAATAAATCAATTTATAAATTGCCACAAATATTGTTATGCCCTAACAGGGCCCAAGTCAACACTGAAAGCACTTTAATTTAAGACCTAGATTTGATCTAAGCGTTGCCTACACGGAACAATAAAGAATGGAGAGTGCTCTGTGGAGCTGTTTTATATCATACCAGGGTTACCATTCTAAAATCGCACGACTAGACGCCGCGGCAAACTTCACCAATACTACCTGGAACCAATCCCTTTCAGAACGCTTCGTTTCCAGCGCTCCCTTTTCCCGCGCTCGTGCAAACTCTGGAATGTGCTTCCAGCCTCGGTGTTCCCTGATCGCTATGACATGTCCTTTATTAAAGGAGGTTTGAAAAAAGTTCTTCTTTCACGGTAGGCAGCGGCATGATTGTACTCCGGCATTGTTGATGTCTCTGTGCGGCAGTTACCTTTTACCATCAGATAAGGTGCAAGCTCGTCTGCCTATTAGAAGTAATAAAAAATATGACTATAATTGTGTGAGTATCAAAAGAGTCATCCTTCAACTCCTTACCATTGAGAATTTGAATACAATCAGGCGTAAGTACCAGCGCGGCTTTGAAAAAAAAATACAAAACATTACGTGTGCCTATAAAATTTGAGGGTTCCCCTCAATTTTTCCAGGATTCCATTATAAGACCCTGATATCCTTATCATGGTACCATTTCGGGATTATCTACTTTCCAACTGAAAAATAATCATCTAAATCGGTTCATAAATGGCAAAGTAATCGGCGAACAAACATAAAAAAAAAGATACGAGTCGAATTGAGAACCTCCTCCTTTTTTTGAAGTCGGTCAAAAATTACCTTAACCATATTAGTGACTGGTGGTAAAAATAGACGTTTTGTTTAAAAATACATCTCATTATCGCCATTTAAGTCTCCACTGCTGGGGCACGGGCCTCCCTCAAGCACATGAGGGGTCATTGCCATACTCACCACGCTTGGCAGACGGGTTGGCGAGGGTTTTGGTATAAATGCAGAGTTTTCCTTCTCTGGGTGCTGATAATCATGCCAGCAACTTTACTTTAGTCGCCTTTTACGACACCTCTGTAAGAGTGAGGGTGGCCTATTCTAAACTGCCGGGGACCACACGGCTAAAAAATACATCTAAATGCAATAAATCAAAATGAATATGAAGTACAATCTGAACACATCCTAGTCAATAGAAAAAGAAGCCTCCGCTTTAGATATTTGAAATTCATGAGAAGTCTCCTCTTCCATTTGTTAAAAAATCATATTTATATGCATGTTTTGAGAGATAACTTACTTTTGAAAGCGTCAATCAAAAGTACCGTTAAACTGTGAAAAATAGATTGCGTTAGAATGGCGGAATTGCTTACCATCAGGTGATACGTCTGCTCGTCTGCCACCTCTCATCTAAAAAAATAATAATATAATAATAAATATTTCACAACATCACATACATTGATCTGACTCCGAGATAGGTCGAACCCGTCGAACTGTTCCAAACGGGTCGTCTATAATATATAAGTTAGTCGTACTTGTCTCACGCACGGTATTCATATCACAATCATGTCTAGCTAGGTTTAAAAAAAAGTGGCCACTAAAATTACATTTTTTTATTTTTGTAATCTAAAGACCTCTCAATGAAAGAAACATAGTTGAAAGAATTACTTGATTCTCATTTAAACTACCTGAGATATCACAACTTTAAAATCACATTATTTTGGGCAAACCCAAAACGCTCCATATAAATGGCTACTTAGATGTGACGTCACACCTAAGTATTTTGTATGCATTTTATTTGAATTTTGTATGGTAGCTATATCAAATCTTTCGTTTATGTCAATGGTTCTTTTATAATAGTTGGTGCGAATTGTATGGGTTATTCAATGTTATAATTATTTTTTAATAATTTCATACTTTTAAAATGGACTTGCCCATGATCTTTGAATGACTATAAAACCGGCTAGATGATATACTGGGTGTAAAAAGACCCTTAACGAAGCCGGCGTCTACGCAGACCATTAAAA
>JADPWL010003079.1:0-40001 GCA_019059595.1 Marasmia exigua
ATCGGGGGCTGAGCATTCTGTGGTCACTTGTACCTAGTGTTATTAAGTCGCTTGTTTATTTGATATTATCACGAAAGTCGACTTATCGCTGAGGAAAAAAATCTCTAGGCTCGACTGTAATGATACCACGGCGTCACAGAAAACCGGCGTGGAGCAGCGTCTCTGATGTGTTTCACTGCGTGAGATAGGGGTTCCCAAGGTTCGGGGGCCCGATCTGTGGCCTCTTTTTTCGGTTAAAAGATTGGCAGCACACCTGTAACTCCACTTATGGACGGTTGTCTATGAGCGGCGGCAATCGCTTACCATCAGGTGATCCATCTGCTCGTCTGCCACCTATCACATAAAAAAATGACTTTACACGTTTCAGAACCCGCGACACGAGTGGAGTCACAAGTGTGCTGCCAACTTTTAAGCCCCCCTTTCCCCCAGATTGGGCCTCCGGTACTGTCACTCAAGCAGCAAAACACAGTCACAGTGCTGCTTCACACCAGTTTTCTGTGAGGTCGTGGTATCACTCTCGTCGAGCCGGCCCATTTGTATCGAAGCGTGGCTCCACGGTGTCAAAGGGTTGCAAAGGTCAGACGGCTGCCCGTCTTCACTTCATTGTAATTACCAGACTGCCTAAATCCTGAATCATGGTCTAAGCGTACCCCAGGTTCCAATGCGACAGCTTTGGACACAACCGGGAATTATACGCTAAGATGAGAAGGAGTTATATTTAAACCAAGGATATCTATTTATCTAGATATCCATGAGAAACTAAAGTGCCTAGGGTATAACAAAGAATAATAATATCTTCCAACCGATTACGGCTCATCATCATCATCATCATCAGCCAATTTAAGTCGCCACTGCTGGGGCACGGGCCTCCCTCAATTACATGAGGGGTAATTGCCATACTCACCACGCTAGGCAGACGGGTTGGCGAGGGTTTTGATATGAATGCAGAGTTTTCCTTCTCTGGGTGCTGATGATTATGCCAGCAGCTTTACCTTAGTCGCCTTTTACGACACCTCGGTAAGAGTGAGGGTGGCCTATTCTACTCTGCCGGGGACCAAACGGCACCGATTACGGCTACGGCGGCCAACCTCAACGAACAGCCACGTACGCAGAATATTATTATAATGCTCAAGGTGTACGCAAACACAAGTGCAATCTCTATTCCCTTCCCCTCATATTCCGATAGGACACTAGTGTGACACGACCTGGAGAGGAAGTGGGCGCAGGACCAGCGGCTTAACGTGCTTATTATTGCAGTGGGGATGAGAAACAAAGCGCCTAGGGTATAACAAAGAATATTTTCCCACCAAAGATAAGGCACAATGTACAATGGGGGCGTTTAAATAATGTACCGCAGCGTCGAGTACGTGAGATAAATCATAGAAGATGCATCTTAAGCTTCGCTCAAGCTCATACGTGATTTTTTATTAAAGCTCTGGTAGGACAAGAGCTGGTTGCAAAAAGTTTAAATGTTCTCAAAATTAACATATTTGATACTAACAAACTTCATAACGCCTCGTTGGTCTAGTGATTTAAGTACCAGGCCATGATCTCGGGGTCCTGGGTTCAATTCCCGGGTCGAGCAAAAGTGTGTGTCGAATTTTTCGAACTTAGCTCGGGTTTGTGGTCACCAAGCCGCATAAGGCAGCGTTGATTGTTGATTAAGCCAAACTCTATCATAGTAGCGATGTCTTCTTGATTTCTATGATGGAGGCCTTGGCCTGCAGTGGGACAGTATATAGGCTGATACTTTACTATTCTTTTTACTATCATAGTTCAAGAGCATTACCAACATTACTAACAAAACTGAATAGCTTCGTTTGTATGGCATGACAATGTTATACCATACATACAATCTATATACCATAGTCGCACACTTGTTTTAGGTGTGTGAATATGGTTTATAGATTGTAAGTATGGTATGGTATAAAGGCGTAACTCGAAAGCACCAAATTTACAGGAGAGCGAAAAAACTGTTATTTTTTGATTTACCGGCTAAATGATACATGGTATCTATATGCATTATATATCATTAAAAGCTTTTTATTATGTACTTTATTTCTGTACGACCAGCTTCCTAAATTAATAACTTAATAATGACTTATCACAAAAAGAATCAATATATCTTTGAAAGATGTACTTTTTATATTTTTATGTGTATTTTCATGGTTTTTTGTTAAAAAATATGAATTAAATTCACATGTAGCACCGAAGAATTCTCTTTAGTTTTGGTAGCGCTTAAAAATCAAACACCACCATGTGGCGGGGGATGCTGGTTCTGCGAGACGATAGCCAGGGTGGCAGTTAAAAGAATGAGAGGAGTGGACTGTATTTTAGCGGGGGACCTAGTTTACCTAAAAATACAGCCCACATACAAAAGAAAATTATCTGCCGATAGACAAAAGGATAAGACGAGGTGTACTGGGAATGCAATGAGACTTACCTGCATGAACTCCTACAGCAGAGTCTATCTTCCACGGCAGATGTGATCTCCCGCCGGCGGGCTTTTTAATTACACACAACACTTATACAACGTTCAGTTTCAAGAAAAAATAGATTGGCGAGGCCTGGACGAAGAGACACGTACGTCACAGGCCGGTTAATATCGGTGACTGGCGTTCACACGCAGTGCTCATTGCAAGGATAGGATGAGGGTAGATGGGTTTTAATTCTATCGGCAGAAAAGTCATATAGAATTTCTTGGATAAATACTGGTTGAATCGATTCTCTGTCAAAATATTATTTAAAATATTTATATTTAATTATTTTTGGGCATTGATAAAATTATTATTATTTTTTAAAATAAAATTAATTCAATTGAATTGATAACATTATTAAGCACGGCTACACCTGTCAAAGCTTAGATTACCTGGTGCAGGTCTTGTATCCCCGTGCCTTGGAAACCACGTTAAGTCGTCAAGAGTAAAAAGGCCATCGGATTGCAAGTGGAAGGATGAAGATCCTCCATAATTTTCTACGGCATCCTTTTCTCGATAACTCAGTCTAATTAATACATTTTACGCTGCAGACGATCCAATATTTTAGCATCCAGCTCTTAGTCTATAGAAACCACTACCCATTGCAAGAGCAATTTATAGTTCGCTTCATATTTTTTCTAGCAACACTCGTACTAAATGATATCTATTTCGTTTTTAGTATTTACCCACTTGCTAGACCATTGAACGTCTAGTATAGTCTAGTTGTCTAGTCTAGTGTATCTAGTTGGTCTGGTGTCTCTGTACAAGCTACTCGTACAGTGCAACTCAGCAGCGACCTACATGCAGCGCGCCTGACCGATGGACCGTCTTCGTGCACCGTCGGCGCTCTGCACCGACGACACACCAACAAATACCTTTCTTTATATTAATAATGTTAACCATGTATATAAACCATTAAGATTTTACAAATAAACAGATTTCAACCGTCTGTGTTGGGTCTCATTTCTCCCGCTGCGGCCAAGACACTTTTAGCCGTCACTATGATCAGTCGAGTGAGCCTGCTCGACTGGCAGCGGTCCCCCTTCTACCTACCGTCCTGACTCTTCCCGCTTGCTACCTTAGGCGACCCGGGAGCAAGCTCCCATCACCTTATCTATTTATGTATTTATTCCCATGGATAGGCAGGGCTAGGGCTCTAGGGACTTCGTGTCTTAGACAAAGGGGCTCTAGGCTCACTAGAGAGTCAGGTTCCCTTCCTTTCCTTATAATCTGTTCGCCGGGACGCGGTGCCTTACAACCATCGCTTCCCGCCCGTACAGTCTCTGTCCTAGTTTTGCGGAGGTTTTGACAGTGTGAGAGCCACACCTGGGCATACATGGGCCGTCTCGACCGGAGTGATACCACGGCCGCACAGAAAACCGGCGTGAGTGTGAGTGAGTGTCTATGTCGCAGCCATCTGTATCCACTAAAATGGCTGAAGAACGCTTTGAAGACAATAACATTTAATCGGTATAATGTTGCGGTCAACAAAAAACATTCAGCTATCGGTGATCGAATGTTAAATCGTTTGTTACCACCATCATCCAATTGAATGTCTAGGCCGATAGTTGTTCGGAATAAAATCACTCGACTAAAAAGTTTTGAACCGGTGGACTAGTCCAGCCGTGAGTGTCCACGTCTCGGCACCGTAAGTCATGACCGGAAGGACGCACTGGTCGAAGACTTTCGACTTAAGACTTTGAGGGATGGGTGACGAGAAGACTTGACGAAGTTTACCAAATGCTGCCCAGCCTAGCTGAATTCTTCTATTGGCTTCTCTCTCGAAGTGGTTTCTGCCTAATTGGAAATGGCTATGCTCGAAGTATCTCTGAAGGACCGCATCAGAAATGATGTAATCCAACAGAGAACCAGAGTCACCGACATAGCCCACTGAATTGGCAAACTAAAGTGTCAGTGGGCTGGTCATATTAGTCGCAGAACTGACAGCCGTTGGAGCCGTAGTCCTTGAGTGGAGACCGCGACTCGGAAAGCGTAGTGTAGGACGCCCTGCGACAAGATGGGATGATGACATTCGAAGGCTGGCTGGTGTGGGCTGGATGAGAGTGGCCGAAAATCGGGAGCAGTGGCATGCATTAGGGGAGACCTATGTCCAGCAGTGGACGAGTGTGGGTTGCTGATGATGATGATGATGATGATGAAAAAGTTTTTGCAAAAATTTGCGGATGACGTACTATTATTTGGCTCTTCCATGTCTATAGACAAGTTTGGCAATCACACTTCAATTTTGCTTATAATTGCAGACAAAAACGAAGCAATCGTACCATATACAATAGACACATAAATCAATACAAAAAAAGAACCATCATGACACCATATTTGTTTTGATGATTACTAGCGCTGCAGTGGAGAAAAGCTAAAATAAATTTTAACTACTTGGCTATGTTTTGATCAGTCATCGAATGATCAGATGACTCAAAGAAGAAATCCCTCAACGTGTAACAGTTTGGCGATTTGATGACTTTCAAAACGCCAAGCTGTTAAACGTTGAGGGATTTTAGTTATTACTACTATCGGCCTAGGCGTCCAATTGAATATCGCTGATCAAAGAATACCATAGGCGTCCGATTGGATGGCTAATTTAACCAAATGGCTACAACATCTGTAATGTAAGTTGTGTAGCCATCCGTGCAATATCCCTGAAACTTTTATGCTAATACCTTCATACATACTGTGATGCTCAATATATCATAGATCCAGATTGCCCGTTGGGACTTGAAAATTATTGATGCGAATACGACTATAAGCGTAGAAGCAATATGTTATGCCACTAGAATATAATATATTCACTAAGGTATAATATGTATTTTTTTTTATTTAGGTGGGATACGAGCAGACGGTTCGTCTGATGGTAAGCGATTGCCGCCGCCAATATACGCCCGTGACACCAGTGGAGTCACAAGTGCGATGCCAACCTTTAACCTTTTCCTTTCCCCCCCGGATTGGGCGAAACACAGTACAGTGCTGCTTCAAGCCGGTTTTCTGTGAGTCCGTGGTATCACTCCGGTCAAGCCAACCCATTCATGCCGAAGCGTGGCTCTCCCACTGTCGCGTTATGCATGTTAGATGTACACCGTTATTTTATTATCGTTTGCATACCGAAAACCTCATAATAGGTATCATGAATAAAGTCCATTTAGCATGTCAGATCAACAAAATAAGCGAAAAAAAAACCGGCCCAGTGTGGGTCGGACTCGCCCATAAAGGGTTCCGTAGTACCAAGTAACCTTACTTGCATACATTAGTTACATACCTATGTGGTTTAAGATCTTTATTTCTCAAAAGAATTTACATTCACTTACATGAGAATAATTTTACAAACTAAGTATAAAAATAGCGTTTTGGACATTCGTAAGTTACAAACATACTTATAACCAAACGATATGGAAGGTAAATTGCGGTTTACGGCTTATAACGTATTAAAATAAAATAAAAACTACTTACTACATCTATTTTAAACCAATTTTCGTTGGTAGTATTCATAATTATGTACATCATATATTTTTTTTAGTTTTATAATTCATTTATTATAGAAGTTAGAGGAGGGGAGGGACACACAATTTACCACTTTGGGAGCGTCTCTTGCGCAAAGTATTGTGTTTAGAAAAAAATGATGTGAAAATCTTCAACATCATTTTTAAAGATCTATCCCTTGATAACCCCACAAGTATAGGTTTGATGAAAAAAAAATGAGTTTCTGTTTCAAGTATTGGGGAGACACTCCCAATTTTTTTTTTCCAATATTTGTGTAAAAATCATAATGCGGTTAACAAAATTCATATTCATTCATATTCATTTATTGCATAGTCACATTACATTATTATATTAGGTCTTAAATGTAATATTGCGGTATACATGTGACGTCCTGCAAGGACATAGCAATTTTAATAGGAGGACTAGATGATATTTTAAATACATTAATTAATACAAAATAATGAAAAACAAATGATAATTAAATTTACAACACTCAACAAATATGTAGATATTATTATGCTTAATAGTATCACTATTGCAATTAATAAGTTGCATAGATTCTTATTATATTAAAAAACTTACAATTATCCATCTCTGTCATTAAAAAAATCTTCCAAGTTATAATAGCTTTTATTGATCAGGAAAAGTTTTAATTTTTTGTTAAAAAATGAGAATTTTTCTATATTTTTAATATGGTTTGGTAAATGGTTATAAATTTTTATTAGCATGTTATGTGGGCTATGCGAGACTAATTTTAATTTGGAGAATGGTATCTTTAATTTATTTAAGTTTCTGTTGTTTCTTCTATAAACATCCACTGGGGAATATAAGTTTGGGTGTTTTCTGACGAATTTACAAGACTCTAAGATGTACAAGGACGTAAGTGTCAATAGTTGGTGTTTGATGAAGTGGGGTCTGCAGGATTCCATTTGATCGATGTTTACTAAAATTCTTAAGCATTTTTTTTGGGATACAAAAACTCTATTCGCTTCACATGAATTTCCCCACAAAACAATTCCATAGGAAAGCCTGGAGTATGCATAGGCGTAGTAAGCCGTAAGGGCAGTTTCAAAGTCTGTCACTCTTTTTAGGTGTTGGAGCGCGTAAGTAAAAGATGACATTTTATTTAGGAGTTTTTGGATGTGTTGTTTCCAGTTTAAGTGTGTGTCTAACTCTACTCCCAGCAAAGTAGCAGAGTCAACTGTTTTTAGTTTTGTGTTTTTGAAGTTATAAGATATTTTAGTGCTGTTTTTTGGTGGGGCTTAAATTGGATCAGTTTTGTTTTCCTGAGGTTAAGTTTCAGATTGTTAGAGTCTAGCCAATTAACAGTTTTGTCTAGGGTAGAATTTAATTTTTGTTCTAGTTCACTAGTGTTGGAGCAGGATAATAAAATTGAGACATCGTCAGCGAAAATGACATTGTGTTCGTTTAATATGCTTGGGAGGTTGTTTATGTAAATCTGAAACAGGATGCATCCCAGGACACTACCCTGTGGGATAGAGCCAGTAACTGAAACCCTATTAGATCGAATATGTGTAATTTTCCCTGTTTCGAAGTCTGTGTTTTTTATTTCTACGTATTGATGGCGGTTATTAAGCGGTAAGATTTAAACCATCTGTGAGGGGTTCCTCTAATCCCTGTTTGATATAGCCTGTCTAGAAGGATTTCGAAGCAGACTCCATCATAGGCTTTGCTCATGTCGAGTAATAGGCCCACAGCGTATTGTTTACTATTTATTGTGTCTATAATGTTTTTACCAATACATCTATTTATCAAGTTTCAATAGTATAGCTTTTATAGTTTCGGAGAAAAGTGGCTGTGACATACGGACGGACGGACAGACAGACAGACGGATAGACATGACGAATCTATAAGGGTTCCGTTTTTTGCCATTTGGCTACGGAACCTTAAAAACAGCTGTTCCATACATTATTGCCGGGGTGGATATTCTATTTTATATGGAACAGCTGATTTTTTTTCGCTTATTTCGTCGATCTAAGAAGATTGCCTATAATGGAATACGAGGTAATTTGTTGCGCTGGTTTTTGTCATACATTGTAAACAGAAGTCAAAAGGTCGTCATCAATGGGTTTCAATCGACAAGTATTAGTGTAACTTCTGGTGTGCCCCAGGGGTCTATTCTTGGTCCACTATTATTTATAATTTTCATTAATGATATTGATCAATGTTTTCATAATTGCAATTTCTTGTTGTATGCAGATGATCTAAAACTATATAAATCTATTACATCTATTGATGATTGCGTTTTGATTCAACAAGATTTGAACAGACTCTCTGAATACTGTAGTGTCAATAAGTTATACCTAAGCTTGCCTAAATGTAGTTACATAACATTTTCAAAAAAAAAGAAGCTTCATATATCCTATAGATATACTCTCTGTAATGACTCATTGAGTAAGGTTGGATCTATACGAGATTTAGGTATCTTATTGGATGAGAGGTTACACTTGGACCTTTATATACATAAAATTGTAAAGAAAGCGTTTCAAATGTATGGTTTTGTTATGAGATCATCTAGGAATTTTAAGAAGCCTAGTACTTATATTTATCTTTATAAAACCCTGGTCCGATCCCAATTAGAGTATGCAGTACCAGTATGGAACCCATTGTATAACAAATATATAGATATGGTTGAGAATGTACAACGAAAATTTTTGCGATCCATGCATTTCAGATGCCATGGTACATATATGTCTTATGCTGACTTGTTAAGCAGATATAATTTAATATCTCTTCAATCCAGGCGAAAACTCCTTATGTGTATGGTACTATACGGTATCATTCATAATAAATTTGATTGCACTGATTTGACCGACAGACTGTACTATGTTGTCCCTAGATCTGTCCATCGACGCGGGGCACGTATTTGCAAACTGTTCGCAACTACTAAATGTCGTACCAACGCGGGTTTACGCTCACCGTTACGCAGAACTGTTGAGATCTTTAATAACTTCTTTATTGATTGCGACATTTTTCATCTCTCTGTGGGTCAATTCAAACGTAATATCTGTGACATTCTTGGGACTTTTTAGCGATATATGTATGTTTCTTGTTTTGTTAGTATTAGTTACTGTATATTTTGTTTTCTTAACATAGTATGGCTCACATTGACATGTCTGCATCTTTTAACAACACGAGTTGATACATATGTAATTTATTTATATCACTTATAGCCTTGTTGTTTAGCTTCCAATTGCGTCCGATCTTTTGTTTATATATATTATATTCTATTTGTTATTACCACGTGAATAGCGTATTTGACTACATAATTAATAATATGTCCATATATTAAGCCAGTATTAGTTATAAGCCATATTATGTAGTTGTTTGCTTTTCCCAATAAAGTGAAAAAAAAAAAAAAAAAAAAATCTAAAATGCTAAATGGATTTCATTCACGATAGCTATTATGATGTTTTCAAAGTATAAACGTTAAAAAATAATGGTTATTGTCCGTATATTGACTGCTTAGGTAGCTCACTTGTTAGTGATAACTTAAATAATTTCTGGATTACGTTCATACGTCAAAACTCATTACTATATTTATTTTTAAAAGGACGCATCACAATCCATAGCGTAGTTTTAAAGATAAAAGCATACAAGACAGTTAACCGTGGGAGAGCCACGCTTCGGCATGAATGGGCCGGCTCACAGCAGACTGGAGTGGCGATGCGTGAGTGAGGGTATCGGAGGCCCAATCCGGGGAAAGGGGGGTTTAGAGGTTGGCAGCGCAATTGTGACTCCAATGGTGTCGCGGGTGTCTATGGGCGGCGGCAATCTCTTACCATCAGGTGATCCGTCTGCTTGTCATAAAAAAAAGGCATTCAAAAGATAAAGAAATAACGGCGAGTAATAATAGACTACCGTTTTCATCCGGCATTGAGTTGAACCTTTCAAACTCCAGTAACAAGATATAAATAGTCCATAATTCTTCTACAACTGCAAACTTTTCCCATAAGCAAATAATCGTTACGCCAAGCTGTAATCCCATCGTCCCCCCTCCCCCCTTTCTCGATTATCCCAATTATCGATCAGATAATCGTGTTTGTCTGCCTCTCCACGCTTCCTTTCTGTCAGTGTTGGGAAAGGTTTTATTGGTAAGTACCGGTTTATTGCTAGGTGACTGAGTGGATTTAGTCGTGGGCCTTCCATATGATCATGGATCGAATCCGAGCATGCGCATATTTCAACCACCAGCACGGTGGTGGGGAAAAGAAAACATCATAAAGAGACTTGCACGTTTCTCAAAATTGTAGATTATTATTATCATAGCTCGTCTGCCAACGAAAGTTTTAAAAATCTCTTCTGGGAGAAATCACGGCACAAGGCCGGTCCTTTTGGAAGGCGTACATGGGGATACAGATCCAACAAAAAGAGGCCCCATTGAGACACAATAATTTAAGTAGGGATGTGTAGGTACACCTAGCGGATATTGTCGTGGATTATTATTATTTTGAGCTTGTACTGTCCTACAACAGGGCAAAGGCGTCTCCACCCACCTTCCTACGATTTCAGTCTAGAGCCAAATTATTATTATTATTTAATAGAAATGGAGTGAGCCTTGCGTCTCATAGCCACTGCGACCAGTAGATGATCTATTGTGGCAGCCCCATAACCTATTACAGCACCTCATGTAGCTCTAGTTCCAGGATAAACCCGAGAATTGAGCTGATGGGGGAACTTTTGATCTCGTCTGCCAAGATCATGTGTGCTCCCAGGTGCCGGCTTCTGCAACGGTGCAGCGCTATGCACTCGCCGAGGACGTGGATAATCGTTTCCTCGTCCTCGCGACAGAACCTGCAGATTTTGGTATCTGAAAGGCCCATGTTGTGCAAGTGCTTGTTTAATTTGCAGTGCCCCGTGAATATCCGAGTGATTTCCCTAACATGTCCTCTACTTAGTTGTATTAAAGCCACATAGGTCAATCCTTTAGATAGGCGTCAAGCTCGTCCCTCCATCGCTTTCTAGGCCTACCACGTGGTGTTTTCTTCAGTCCTCTTCTTAGACCAAAGATTTTCGGGCACGTGGCAGGAATAACCAGCCCAATCCCATTTCAGATGAGCAGCTTTTTCGAGAGGCGTCACTTATACGCGTTTTGGAGAGCAAAATAGTGTTGCGTCTTTTAACTTCTCTCCAAGCAGACTGCGCTTCATCGCTCATTGACAGACTTCGAGGGCGGATCTCTGCTGGTCAGTTAAGACCAAGTTTGGGCATCATATGTGAGGACGGGAAGGATGCACTTGTCCTTGAATTTCCGTTTAAGTGATATCAAGAAATCGCTTTTCATGAGGTATTCGAAAGACCAGTAGCTTTTCCAGGGGTTCTCCGTTCGTTTTGGAACTTCTTTGTCTTGTCTCGCTTGGAAGAGGACTAGTTGTCTCAGATACAGATAGTCATTTTTTTTTAATATGGCTCTACCCGAAGATAAGTTGCCAATGTCAATGTAACTTATTGAGAATAAGTAGGTAGTCAACAGTCGAAGTCAGTCAAAGTCACAATCACTCAATAAAATGTCA
Organism: Marasmia exigua; assembly: GCA_019059595.1. Taxonomy (NCBI): domain Eukaryota; kingdom Metazoa; phylum Arthropoda; class Insecta; order Lepidoptera; family Crambidae; genus Marasmia; species Marasmia exigua. Next base: position 11,504 of record JADPWL010003079.1, read on the forward strand.
CAATTTTATCGACCTACTGATTCAGCGGATATCACTCTAAAATAAATCGCGGGTTTTAAGATTCTATTAGGTGTAAGCAAGTTGTCACGAGACAACTCACTCGTCACACAATAGCAGTGTTAAAAACGATACAATCCAAAATGTATTATTATAAGGATCACTTTGCGGCACTTCAGTGCACATATAAACACAAAACAAAATTTGTTGCCCAAACACTATCCTACACATATTATACACTAGGTACACAAGACACACAAGGCTGACGTCCGTGGCACTCACTCAGCAATCCCTGCTGAAAATCAGCGACATGACCTTTTTAAGGGTCATGACAAAGGCTGAGTGGGGGCCATTTATGTTGGAGGTCACAACACACAATACATATGCAATACCTGGTTATTTGTACCCTTATTATTTTGTGTTTCCTTTGTTTTGTTTTCTTTTTTTTCTATATTTATTTTTTTTGTTTGTTTGTTCTTTTGTAACTAATGTTGTACGCGTATGCAGTGTTGTGATGTCCAAAATAATAAATTTTTCTTTCTTTCTTTCTTCTTTCTTTAAATATGTGATTTTATTAGAATAATTATATTTTAAATTGTTCATATATATGCTGGATCTGACATAGTCCTGAGGCTCAACGTATTGTGGTGCTGGTTTATGTCCAATAATAAATAAATAAATAAAAAAGTTTATGTATATGCCTATACCTAAACTTTTTTAAGTTACTTACTGTCACTACGATTATTTTGTCTTGTCATTTTATGATCAGAGATTTCCTTTTTTTTAAATCAACGTGAGCAAAAGCGTTATTAATTTGTCGAGTGATGACGTCACAGCAAAAGTGCTGCAATGAGTGACCCCAGTCCCCACCCACTCGTTGGTCGAGTGACTCCGGTATATAATACTACTCTTTGGAGTGACTTAAAGCGAGCGGTAGAAGCAACGTCAACATAGTTGTCTTTTTTTTATGGCTTGCTGTTGCTCTTACGAGACAACTGTGCCAATGTCAAGTGATTAAAGAGACACGTTCCTTATAAAATTTGTTGTGAAATAAGCTGGTTCTCTTCAGATGATTGAGTTTGGGTTATTATTAAACATCACCTAAAACAAACAAAACGTACACTCACATACACATTTAGACAACACAAACTTTGTTAATTGGGAGATTCATAGAAACTGTTACTATAATCTTATATTATACAATTTGATATAGTTACATAACATAGTTGTCAATAGCTTTGACTGGTTTTTACTGCTGACACAATGTGACATTCACTGTTTTTGTGACAAAAGAGCAAACATTTTCATATTCAGTCAATAGTCTATGGTTTTTGCGTTGCATGCAATGCGGAAGTTACCGGTTTTTGTAAAATTCAAGCATGGAAGGGTTAGAATGTCAAATTACAGTATCATATTGCCGACTGAACGCGTTACTAACCCGACGAAATTTGTAAGTGCTTTGAACTTAAAACTCTATAATAATTTTTTTTGGTAGAGAAAATAAGTAGATGACATTATGTATGTTATCAAAAACAGGTTTCGGATTTTAAAGTTCTTCATATTTTAGTCGAAATTTACGTGACTGCTGTAATTTACAAGTAACGATCACAATTACATTTTGGGGGTCGGAGAGGGGGGATTTTGATAAGGGGGAGATGGTGGCACCTCACTCTGTCTTAGCCATAGCGATCGGGTGCACGACCAATAGCTTAACCTACGATCCCGCGATCACGGCCCGGTACTTAACCAGTAGACCAACAAGATGTTTTTGGGGTGGTGGGAGGATTTTGTTAGGCGGTGATAATTTTTTTTAAACTTCATGCTAGTAAAAAGTAAGAATAATATTTTCCAAAAAAGAAGACAACCCTATACAGTAGACACATTTCTGTAAAAAATGGCGGAGTGTCGATACTGCTTTAGCGTATTTATCAACTGTGGTTTAGGCTTTGAGTATATAGCCTACAGCTAAATACTCAAAGGGCTTAGGGCTTGTTAAAACATGTGATTTTAAAGTTGTGATATCTCACGTGGCTTAAATGAGATTTAGGCTTAATTAATCTAAGGAATCAAGTGATTCTTTCAACGAATATTTCTGTAATCGACACGTCTTTTTATTACAAATATAAAAAAAGTCAAATATGTACCGTATTATGAAATATTATTTTTGAGATACATTTTTTAGACTCGATGGTTTTTACCACATCAGTGTTATTGATAACCACGGGTCGAAGCCAAGTGATTATCATATTATAAAATTACTTAGATACTACTGATTTTATTACTGTAACTTTATTATGGAAAAGGCGTTAAGAATAAAATAAAGCAAACACTTTTAAACTCCTTGAAAATTGTTCTGCATTGACAAATTTAACAATATATAAATAAATAATAAAATAAATAAATAAATTGTTTATTTCTCTCACAGTACAAGGTCATATAGACAGTGATAGGATATTTATTTTATATGGCACTCAGAGCTTAACTTTGTGAGAGACTGGTGCCTGAAGTAGGTTTAGATAACCTGTAGTACAGGTCACCAGGAGCTCTATTTTTGATTCATTTGTATGACTCAGCGTCGCCGTAAGTCACATTCGCCTTCTAAGTCGCATGAAGCCGATTTCCTTTATTTCTGAATCATTCGATTTCGATGTTGCCAATATAATACGGTAAATTGACATTCTAACCCTTCTTTGCAGAATTTAACAAAAACCAATAACTTCCGCATAGCAAACGGAACGCAAAAACCATAAACGATTGGCTGAATATGAATATCTTTGCTTTTTTGTCACAAAAAACTATGAATGTCACATTATCTCAACTGTCAAAATCAGTCAAATCAAAGTTATGAAATTTTGTAAGTTTTTAACCTTATAGAAGACCTGAATATAGATCGAGCATTTGGCAAAATTACCGGTCAATTTTATATCGACGTGTCTCTCTTATACACTTGACATTGGCGGAGTCACACGCGCGGCCGTAACCGTGCGCGGGATAACACCTAAAAAAAAAAGAAAAAAAATTGTAATATTTTGTTTATGCTTGTTGCTATTGATAACTATTTTGATGTTGCTTCTACCGCTCGCTTTAAGTCACTCGACCAACGAGTGGGCGGGGTCACTCGTTGGTCAATGGTAATGATTAAAAAATGCGGAATATCGTATGTCGAAGGAAAATCAGTAGAAATCGTGGGCTCGTCTCGACGCTAAGTCATACGAGTAAATCAAAAATAGGTCTCCAGGACCCTTCCGCTGACAAAACTGGTATGTCACAAAAATAGAAGGCTCAAAAACAAATGTAGAATGTTAAACTAATACAATTGGCAAAACAAAAAGCAGAAAAAGTAACTTAACTTAATACTTATAACATAAAAAATAAAACTAGGTGTTTGTGTGTGTGTGCGTGTATATGTGAACCAGTGTGTGTATGTGCTAGAGAAACATTTATTGGGGAATAAATCTACTTAGGTATGTCTTAAAACATACAATATCGTCTTTATTTCTAGACTAATGTGACCAGTTCATACCATCAATTATAATAAATAAATAATAATTTATTGAAAAACCAATATGTACAGTTTACAATATTCCTTAGGTATATTTTGGGTTTATATATAGTTAAGTAAACAATATTTAGAACTTCTGCTTCCTAAACTAGGACTAGTCCTGTATCTTAGTCGGCAGCGATTCAATACAATACACTAATGTCATCACGATATACCCATGCGTATTTACTGAATTACAATGAGACTTAATATTAAATAACTATAATTAAGAACGAACTAACTGATCGAAGACCAACACCAGTAAAAGACTCCGAACATTATATGATTACGTATCTTAAATATTGACGAGCGGATATTGTTACAAGTTCTCATCGAGTCACAGTGAAGTGAAACCAGCAAGAGCAATGTTTCAATTGAAATAAGAAACTTTCGAGAGACCACACGAGCCGTGTGGTCACCGGCAGAGTAGAATAGGCCACCCTCACTCTTACCGAGGTGTTGTAAAAGGCGACTAAGGTAAAGCTGCTGGCATGATTACCAGCACCCAGTGAAGGAAAACTCTGCATTTATATCAACACCCTCGCCAACCCGTCTGCCATGCGTGGTGAGTATGGCAATTACCCCTCATGTGATTGAGGGAGGCCCGTGCCCCAGCAGTGGGGACTTAAATGGGCTGATGATGATGATGATGAAGAAACTTTAAGTGGATAAAAATATAGTTTAGCCAGGAATTTGATACAAAATGTTTAGTACAACTTTTTTTTTGGTCAATAGGCTAACGCTTGACCACAATCACACCTGATAGAAAGCAACGATGAGGTCTAGGATGATACGCGTTTGCCTAAAAGATGCCTGTTCACTCTTGCCTTAAAGATGTCCAGATTATAATGGTCAGGAAAAACCGAACTCGGCAGGGAGTTCCATTCCTTAGCCGTCAGCATTACACTTACTGCCACACTGCAAATGTGTGAAAATTGTGTCTAATTCTGCTGATTTTTCAGCCACGCTACAGCATGAATTTACCACGCTTCGGAACGAATGGGCCGGCTCGACCTGAGTGATACCACGGCCTCCCAGAAAATCGGCGTGAAGCAGAACTGTGCTGTATTTGGCTGCTTGAGTTTGGGTACCGGAGGCCTAAAGAGGGTTTAAAGGTGGTCAGCGTACTTGTGACTCCACTGGTTTCATGGGTGTCTATCGCTTACCATCAGGCGTTCCGTCTGCTCGTCTGCCACCTATTACGAAAAGTCCAGTCGTCTCGTGGATTCCACAGGTGCATGTTCTTAATCCACTGAGCTGCCGTAGCCGGTTCTCCCTTTCTTCTTCGAAAATCGATCGTCCGAAAATCAATATCCCGAACGCGTTTGATATAATTATCACTATCCATAATGTTCAAATATTCAAAATTTATAATATTCGGCGCTCAAATAATTAGATAATCTAATTTTTTTGCTATAAAGTCACATGTCCTAAAATTATATATTGTACGAGTATAACGTAAATTAGGCCGAATAGTGGTTTATAATAATATTGTTGGTTCTAAAATACAGACCCACATCAGCCCTTGTTAAAATAACAGACGACCTTAGGGAGGCAATGGAGAATGGTACTCGTATGCTCACAGTACTCGTTCTCATCGATTTCTCCAATGCCTTTAATACGGTCGATCACGATCTCCGTATTGCGACACTGTCTTCTCTAAATGTATCCCCCTCTGTCCTTGAATGGATGTCTTCGTATCTACGTGATCGCTGTCAATCCATCATTACACATTCCTCCAGCTCAGACTGGTATAATCTGACCACCGGTGTCCCTCAGGGTGGAATACTCTCTCCTCTACTGTTTTCAGTTTTCATTAACTTAATAACTACCACCCTCGACTGTTCGTATCATTTGTACGCAGACGGGAACAAATGACTTGCTAGAAATAATATGCACTTAAAACGCAAATTTGGATCACATATCCAGTTGGTCTCGCGATCTTGGCATTTCTGTAAACCCTCCAAAATAGGTAACTCGATGATGCTCACAAAAAAGAATACTGATGATCTGCTCTCCATTCAATTTGACGGAACAATCATCCCATACTGTTCTTCCGTACGCAACTTGGCCCTCTATTGGGACTCAACTCTTAGCTGGACTGTCCACATTGCGGAGGTCAGTTGTAAGATGTTGGCGTACCTGAGAGGCCTGTACCGCTTAATTCTTTCTTCCTTTTACCACTTAGCTTAAGCTGGTTCAATTTTTAATCAATGATGGTAAGAGAGTAGAAAATGCACTTGTGTCTAAGCACACACTTGTTCACTATTAAATTTCCGGCATTGATATTAAAAATCGGCAGAAATATTTTGTAACAAACGTACGGAGAGGGCACTGAAACCGGCTGCCATTTAAAATTTTACAAAGGTCTCGTCGTAATATTATAAAACAGCCGCTTTCAAAGTTGGTTATGCTGTCATTGTCGTTCTTCATTGGCGGTTAACTACTTTGAAACCAGGGTATAGTCTGTTAGACTATAGGCTGCCTCGTTGGTGCACTGGAGAGTGCGTCGCACTTTAAAGCGACGGCTGCGCTTGGGATCCCAGGTTGGATCCCCGAATTTTTACCTGAGTTTTTCTGTTAAGGTGACGGGTAGGGCACACTAGCGACGAAAATCGATTTTAATTTTTAGCTACTAAACCGAATCTATTTTAATCAATTTCGGGGTTACAATTTATCTGGCAAACACTTATACTATTTATTAAATAACCATGCACAAATGTTGGGTCCAACGCGTAAAATAGATCCGGTTTAGTAGCTAAAAATCTTAAATCGATTTTCGTCGCTAATGTGCCCTACCCGTCCCCTTAAGTTGACGAAACGGGGAACGGGGTTACAATCTCTCGGCAAACACTTATACTATTTTTAAATAACCATGCACAAATGTTGGGTCCGTTCTTGTACGCGAATAATTTATTCACGCCAAAAGTGGCCGCTTTTATATTAATATAAGTGTTTGCCGAGCATGTTAGATCAACAAAATAAGTAAAAAAAAATAAAATTAGCTGTTCCATTCAAATTAGAATATTCACCCGGCAATAATGCTTTTTTTTTCGCCTTTGGTATCGACTTAATCGTGCACTGTGACCGCCGAAGGGATGTAACTCAACAAAGTTTTAATTTCTGTTCAGAGTTGAGTCAAAGGGCCCCTTAATTTGCGCTCCGAATTTGCAATGAAATCTCTTTAAAGATATAGAGGGTGAGGCTGGTAGACCTTGTTTTATCTCTTTCGATCGCTGAGAGAATACGAAATGTGAAGAGAAAATGACGGTTCTCTTATGATTAGTAACTGGGTTAGTGTCAAAGTGTAAGTTAACTCTGTATACTTTTGTATGGAGTCTATAACTTTGTTACTCATACTTACTCCGATGGTTCAGTGACCCATAATGTGTCTTGGCCTCATAAGACTCCTCCATCGGTCCTGATCATTCGCGGTTTCGCGCCACTTGCTGACACGTAGATCTTTCATCACGACATCATCATCATCATCATCATCATCAGCCTATCGCAGTCCACTGCTGGACGTAGGCCTCTCCAATTGATCGCCACTGTGATCTATCCATGGCTTCTCGCATCCAGCTCTTGCCAGCCATCCTGCGCAGATCGTCCCCCCACCTAGCCAGAGGGCGCCCTACATTACGTTTGCCAAGACGCGGTCTTCCACTCTAGAACTCATTTACCCCATCGATTGTCGGTTCTGCGGCTAATATGGCCATCATGACGTCATCCCAGAGATATCTGGGATGGCCGACCGGGCATCGGTAAGCTTTCTTTACACTGCGATCCTCTCCCATCCTTTCCATGAGGCCAACCCATCGGAGTCTATCTGCTTTTGTTTCTCTGAAGCCGCATACTACCATCAAGCCTAGGGACTCGTCCGAGACTTTTCCATATCTCTAACTCTGTTACCGTGATTTAAAACAAAATTCCTAGTTTCGTCACCTTAAGGCGATACCTCGAGTCGACTTAGCCATCAGTTGCGACGCCAGTAGATTTATATATATTTTTATAGCAAACTTTGCAATTTATTCGTAAGGCACAATAGCGACGCTAATAGATTTTAATTTTAAGCTACTAATCCGGATCTAATTTAAACAAAGTCAGGGTTACAACCTCTCGGCAAACACTTATACTATTTATTAAATAACCATGAAAAAATGTTGAGTCCAACGCGTACAAAAACGGACCTAACAGTTGTGCATGATTATATGATAAATAGTATAAGTGTTTGCCGAAAGGTTGTAACCCCGAAATTGTTTAAAATAGATCCGGTTTAGTAGCTAAAAATTAAAATCGATTGGCGTCGCTGGTGTGTATCACTGATGGTAAGCAATTGCCGCCGCCCATGGACACCCGCGACACCAGTGGAGTCACACCTACTCCGGGGGCCTTAAAGCTGCCAACCTTTAAGGCCCTCCAGATTAGGCCTCCGGTACCCTCACTCATGCACACACACACAGTATTGTGCTGCTTCATGCCGTTTTTCTGTTTCTAGTCTGCCACCTATCACATAAAAGAATATTAATAGAAGAGCACTAAGTTTCTTTTACACTTCCAACACATAAAGTGGAGAGGAAAATTGCTAAAAATTGTCGATAAATTCATTTGACAAAGTGGCACAACATATATGTATGAATGTTTTACAAAATAGTTTCAGGACAAATATTTATGATGATTAAAATGGAAAAGATCATTCACACGTTGCTTCCGTGATAATTTCCGTACATTCATATATTAGCAAAATTTAAATTCATGAGTTCAATTAATCGTGAAATTGAGTGCAAAAAAATGTAGCTATACTTGATAAAAGATATCACTTTAAAGGTTATACAAATACTCGATCTTTTATTTACTTTGAAAGCCAGTCAAACATGACCGTGGGAGAGCCACGCTTCGGCATGAATGGGCCGGTTCGACCGGAGTGATACCACGGCCTCACAGAAGACCGGCGTGAAGTAGCACTATGCTGTGTTTCCCGTGGGGACCGGAGGCCCAATCCGGGGGAAAGGAGGGTTTATAGGTTGGCAGCGCAAATGCGCTGCCTACCTTTAAACCGGATTGGGCCTCCGGTACCCTCATTCACGTAGCGGAAGATAGCACAGTGCTGCTTCACACGGGTTTTCTGCGAGGCCGTGGTGTCATTCCGGTCAAGCCGGTCAGGTCAAGCCACAATCACACTGCAGAACTTCAAACCCCTTTTCCCACCCAATTGAGTCTCCGGCACTCTCACTCACTCGGAAAAACAGATCCTATTTTTTTTAAACTATGATGTGTTTCGATCAAAAATCTGTACAATTAGAAATAATGTTCACCCATTTGCATCCGAATTGCGCCGAATTAAAACAGCTTGTGGCTGAACCAAATATAATGGGCGAAACGAAGTCAGCGAGACTGCGCTGGCTCGGCCACGTGGTGAGAATGGAGCCGGATCGAGGAGCGAAGAGAGCATACCTGGGTCGACCAACTGGCAAGCGCCCGGTGGGACGCCCAAGGTATCTATGTCGAAAAAGATCTTGCCCACCTAAAACGGCCGAACTGGCGACAGGTGGCCGAAAACACGCTGGAATGGCGGAATCTCGTGTCGGAGGTCAAGATCCACTTTGGTTCGCTGAGCCATCGTAGTAAGTATTTGCATCAGTTTTGTTTTTTATATTTTCTATAAAAGTTCTAGCTAAACTATTATTGAATTCCTAATTGAAATGCTCTATTAGGTATATTGAAGTGTATACTTTTCAACCCTTGAACAGAGAAACCAGATTAAGTGGATCATAATGACGGGACAGATTTTTCCGTGATAAATAATGAAGGTAGATAAAAGAATAAAAAATGAGGGACATAGCAAGGCTTATGCCAAGAATATTTTTATCGTCATATTTTTCATTTTACTTGAAAGGACAGACAAGAGATTTATTAAAACAATGTACTCGCTTGGGGGTAGCCGCCAAAAATTTTTTTGATGATGATGCAGCATGATTAACTGATAATACAATTGTAATTACATTGTTACTAAATCACTATGGATTTTAATTGGCCCGAAATAAACAAATCAATTAAATTTAAATTTAATTTAATTTAATTGCCCAATTATTTGAACACGGTAAAAACATTTCTTTGCACTGCAGTGTACGCTGGCAATAATTCAATTTGTGTCCACATTCTGAATTATCCTGATAAATATTTATCATTTAAAGTATATCTCTGATAAAGTGTTGACATAATGTAATGCTCGTTACCTAACCGTCTCGGGAATCGAACCGAACCTCTCGGGCAACATCATAGCCACTGCACCATCGGAGTTGTCATAAAACACGAAGATTACAAAACAAATGATTCAGAGGGCTTACGTTGAAATTGAATTCACGGCTGAATCTTTATCGCCGGCCCTATAACGTGCTGTGCGTCTCTTTGTCCAAATAAATACGATGGATATATTCTTATTGTGTGGTCCCCGGCAGAGTAGAATAGGCCACCCTCCCTCTTACCAAGGCGTCGTAAAAGGCAACTTAGGTAAAGCTGCTGGCATGATCAACAGCACCTAGAGAAGGAAAACTCTGCATTTATATCAAAACCCTCGCCAACCCGTCTGCCAAGCGTGGTGAGTATGGCAATTACCCCTCATGTGATTGAAGGAGGCCCGTGCCCCAGCAGTGGGTACTTAAATGGGCTGATGATGATGATGATGATGATGATATTCTAATTAGTAGTAGTGATACGGTCATATCCTGCAAAAACCGGACAGTTACGTAGGAAACAAATGTCTGGCCATGCCATCACCGCTGGGTCTCGGCAGAAGGGGTATGTCCACGGCTCTTCATTTGCTTCGACAAGTATTTCTCCGGGGTGAACACCTGATCCCCCGGGTCACCTGACATCGCTGTCGGAATCGCTTACCATCAGGTGATCCGTCGACTCGTCTGTCACCTATCACATAATAAATATGGGTATACTGATCACAGTATGATGCGTTACTGGAGTAACGATGATGCGTTACTCCAGTAACGCATCACAGTATACTAAATTCCATTTTTTTTTCGTTTCGTTGTAGGCCTTCTGTTTGCTCACTGTCGAATGAAACTCACAAAAGGACACAGAAACAACACTAAGCAAAATGGTATGTTTATTCCAAATAATTGTTTCATTATAAATTATAATTAAATTCCTTTATTCCATTGTTTGCATCATTTTCTTGTTGTTAATTAAACTTTTGAACCTCTTAAACTAAAACAGTTGCTCAATTTTAACCCTTATTGCCAGGGCAATATTAATATTGATTAACACAGGTGTTAAGAGTGAATTTGCACCAGAAAAAAAAATATACACGGTTTACCAACTTCTTCATGGATTCTGTGGAGGGTAGTAGAAAGATTCGTATCGGCTGATGCAATTCAAAGGTTTTAAATTAGGATTAAGTGGTTTTTAGTATACAAATTTGGTGTTGTTTTGTGCAGTGAAGTGCCGCAAAGTGATACAATTAAAGATATCGTTGAATTCTATCGTCACACTGCTATTGTGTGACGAGTGAATTGTCACTTGAACAACCCGCTTGGCCCTAATAGGGTCCTAAAACCTGCGATTTCGTTAAGAGTAGTCTCGGCAGACTCTATAGGTCGATAAAACGCTAAGCACATACCTTTTATTGAGTGACTGAGACTGTCTGACTTCGACTGTTGTCAAAATATCACTTGATTTTTTTCAGACGAGTTGTTTCGCTTAATAACGCCTATACTTAATTTGAAACATGATAATGGCAGCAGTAATTCTTAGAAGTGGATTGTCGCAAATAAAATAAGAAAAAGAACTACTGTATCTGATTGTACAGTCACGCGCTTTAATTTGGGACCCTCCGAAGGTTAAATGTCGTGTAGCACACTTTCGCTATTAAGAGCTAATATTAACGAGTCAAAGTTATAATATTTACCATCGACAACTTTACTTTTCTACGGGCAACCGTGCAAAAACGTCAACTTGAGCGAGGACGTACAATCATTACCAATGTTTTCCGAGTAATTGTTGCGTGTTTGTGAAAATGAAACAATGAACTATTTTCATGACTAACACTAACACGAGCGACGCAACATATGTTCGTAATTAGAAAACCGTAATGATAGCTTTTTGCAAAGAGATTTTCGTTTCAAGGGTTTATTAGCTAAGAAATTGTATGTCTAAACTTGATATTCAACATTATTTCACTAAAGTTTTAACCTTATTGCATTATGTATGTTCTATATTATATGAATGTTCTATCTATATATATTAAACGGAAATGGGTCTCAAATAAAAGCTCGTGACTGTACAGTCACGTGAACTAATAAGTATAAAACCACAATCAATTATAAATCTTATTGTTAAGCCTTGAGTCGTGGTTACATTTCATTGTAGGCGACTGTATTTTGTTTTATACCATAGGCAAAGGTTGCGTCCCAAATTATATGTAGGCTTGGCTAAGAACTTTGTTCAAAAATGGCCAACTATTGTGATCATCATTTGTTCTATGACTTTTAGAAAACATAAAAACAAATTCCACTTTATCATCAGGTGATTCGTCTGTTTGTCTGCCACCTATGTCATAAAAAACTTCATACAAAGTCAGTCACATGACTTGTTCAGTTTGTATGGGGAGTCGATAAAATTTTTGTAAATTTTTCACAAAAGTCGTAAAAACATATTGGAGAATGGCTGGTAGAAGACGTGGATAAAGGTAATAATAATTTTTCTCACAACATCTCATACGTTGTTCTGATTCCGTACTAAGTAGCTTAAGCACTTGTGTTACAGATATCAGACAACAGAGGAACACAAATATGTACTTAAATACATATATTACACCCAGACACCGAACAAACACAAGTGTTCATCGCACGAATGTTTGTCCAGGGTGGGGATCGAACCCACGACCTTTGGCGTAAGAGCCAGGGTCACTACCAATTGCGCCATCCGGTCAGTCAGTAATAAATGTTTACCGATACATCCTGTATTTAAAAGCCATTTAAGTGCTACGGTGCTACGAGACTACGATGTAGTAAAAACGTAGCATTTCTCGTAGTTGGTGCTACGATGGGAAACCTTTTAATCGTTGGGTTAAAAGAGTTCGTCTTTACCTTTCAGGACCTAAAATACGGATTATAGTTATTACAGGCTGCTAAACGCTAGTTTTCTTGTGAGGTCGTGGTATCATTCAGTTTGATCTGGCCCATTCATGCCGAAACGTGGCTCTTCCACGGCTTATGCGTTTCTGTGCAACGTTACTAAACATATTGAAATGAAGCTTAATGATTTTTTGCATTCTTTTTATATTGATTATAATTTATGATTGATGGGCATGAATGGGCCGGCTCTACCGAGGTGATACCACCTCCTCACAGAACACCGGCGTGGAGCAGCACTGTACTGTGTTTTGTTGTGTGAGTGCTGAAGGTTAAAAGGTTGGCAGCGCACTTGTGAAACCACGCGGGTGTCCATGGGCGGCGGCAATCGCTTGACATCAGGTGATCCGTCTGCTCATCTGCCACCTATCACATGAAAAAAAAGGGTTAGGCCAGTGACCATAGGAATTGCCAATTTCTGTGCCAGCGGCTTTTTATTGAAAGTGTTCCTGGCGAAATAAGGCCCACCGGGCTATGCCGCCAGGCTGGCGGCTTTGTTGTTCGCTTCGATGACACTCTAAAATGTTTTCAGAAACTTTTAGGAACGATTCTGTTGAAATTAGTGTTACATTTTTTAAACATTAGTAAAAAAAACACAATGTTGGCCGTGTGGTCCCCGGCAGAGTAGAATAGGCCACTCTTACCGAGGTGTCGTAAAAGGCGACTAAGGTAAAGCTGCTGGCATGATCATCAGCACCCAGAGAAGGAAAACTCTGCATTTATATCAAAACCCTCGCCAACCCGTCTGCCGAGCGTGTACCCCTCATGTGATTGAGGGAGGCCCATGTCCCAGCAGTGGGAACTTAAATGGGCTGACGATGAAAAAAAACACAAATAGAACTAATATTACACTTATTTATTAATTTTAAAACAATTAAACTTTTTACTTAACACACTTTTTCAAGTAAATACATAAATGATATGGAAGACCATGTTACATATTTCAAATAAATTATATATTTTAATTTCTTAAAAATGCAATCTATTTATGAATTTTCAATTCTGATATTCTGTGCGTTGAATTTTACAAAATAATTTAAATTTCTTTAAAATTATTTTTATTTAATAATTTAATTGTGACTTTATTCGTATCTTAGGGTTGTTTTACACGCACCACACCTTAAAAACATAATTTTACCGTAGGAGAGCCAAGCTTCGGCATGAATGGGCCGGCTCGACCGGAGTGATACCACGACCTTAAGAAAACCGGCGTGAAGCAGCACTGTGTTGTGTTTCGCTGCGTGAGTGAGGGTACCGGAGGCCCAATCCGGGGGATAGAGGGGGGTTTAAAGGTTGGCAGCGCACTTGTGACTCCACTGGTGTCACGGGTGTCCATGGGCGGCGGCAATTGCTTACCATCAGGTGACCCGTCTGTTCGTCTGCCTACCTATTAAAAAAAATATATTTTTTTTAATTTTAACAACCGGTTAAGACAGAAATCTGTATTTATAATTCCTCTGTTTAATATCTGTACCATAAATGCTTAAGGCGACGGGTAGGGCACACTAGCGACACCAATTGATTTTAATGTTTAGCTAGTAAACCAGATATATTTCAAATGATATCTTGCTGGAGTCTCTAAGCAAACACCTTTACTATTTATTTAATACTTATAGTTAACTGTTTGGTCTGTTTTTGCACTCGAATTTTGGATTACCGTCATAAGTGGCGACTTTTGACGTGAACAAATTTTTCGAGGCCAAAAACGGACCCAACATATCAGCATGGTTATTAAATAAATACTATAAGTGTTTGCCAAGAGACTGCAGCCCCTAAAGATTAAAATAGATTTACTAGCTAAAAATTAAAAACAATTGCTCATCTGCCACCTATCACATAAAAAAAACCTAAGGGTGTCTAAAAATTAAAAACAATTGGCGTCGTTAGTGTGCCCAACCTGTCGTCTTAAGCTCCTTAGTACGGAACCAGGTCAATGTATGAGAGGTTGTATATTATTTATAATTGATGCTAACGCCACCTATTTCCTATAAATCAAATCTATGAAAGGAGTTAGGTAGCAGATGTTCACTAAAAATATTAAATAGACTGATTAGTGAAGCTCATATACTTTTAATTAATCGATCACTGGATCATCGATCAATCGATCGGACGTGTGTGAGTGATCCTTGTTTTATGGCTCGTGTCCACACCGAGGTTTGTCACACTGGTTTTGATACGAGCAATTCCATATTATATAATTAAAACCATGGATAAACTACTAAAGCAGTACTTTGTAATTATTTTTTTCATAAATATTTTAAAATTTTGTGCATTTTTTACAAATGAAATTCGATCAAATATTTCTACTCTTAATATTAGGTATAGCCGCCTTAACTGCACAACCTGTCACTTTTTAGTTCGAAAATAGTGAAACATTTTATGTGATGTGGTGTGGCGTGGGAAACAACACTTAAAACTATATTAACAACATAAGTACAATATTTTTGCACACTAATCAGCCGCTACAGCAAGCCTTTCTATGATTTTCAATTTTTAATTAAAAAAAAATTTTACAAAATTTACTAAAAATTTTACTAGACTTCAACTTTTTTCTAAATCAATTTCAATTATATAAGTTAGTTCCTTATTAACTAAATAGACTATTTAACTTAAAACACCGTTATTGTTCGATAAAAACTATTTTTCGATGTGAGACATCGTAACATCTAAAATAATTTAGAAGAAGGAAGATAAGACCAAATATTAGTTACGCTTATCGAAGAAACACCTCATTCTGCATCATAGACTTCTTGCTTTAAGCTTTCCCATTAAGTCACTACAAGGTCCTCTTTAAGTCAACAGCTCATCGCAGAAATTGTATTTCACACAATCAAGTCATTGCTAATATGATGGGATTAGGCTTAATCTCCACGCTTGCCAAATGCGGCTTGGTGATTACAAACCCGAGTTATGTCCGAAACATTCGAAACAAACTTTTTGTTCGAGAATCGAACCAAAATGACCCCGAGATCACGTCCCGGTACTTAAACCATTGGACCAACAGGGCGTTATGTGTGTAAATGACGCGGATAATCAAAGCTCAAGTGCATATAAAATTCATCAAAGAACTTTAATGTAAAGCTGCATATAAGAAATAACATGTTTTTTGTAAAACACAAGGATTAATATTGCAGATTGTTAAAATCTCTATCTTCCTCCTTTAATTTTAAGGTACCATTTAGATCGTCACATCTTAATGCTACCAATCTTTACAATAACTGCCAGGCTAACAGTAAGAGCAGTAAGTCAGAAATGTTGAATTTAAAAAATGGCGGTTAAAGTTTTTGATTAAACTTTTGATTACTATTTTCTTAGCTTCAGAGTAAAAAAAAAGCTCAAAAGTGGGTGTAAAACGGGAGTATAGAGCATTGCATGGCGATCCAGGACATGTAACTCATTTAAAAAAAAAAAAACTTAATGCTCTTACTGTTAGCGCGGCAGAATAACACTCTGTAACAAAACACACTATCAAACCGCAGTTGAACTGTCTCATAATATTCTAAATTATTATCACAACACTTCTAAAAATTCAATATATCTACATTGATTTTAGACGTATGTTATCTATTCGGCTCCACGTCCGCTGTGACCACGAAGGTGTTATGACGCTTACATGGCGAATCATCGACACCATAAAAACACACACTTCTCTGAGGGTAAACTTTGGACTTAAATTCTACTGAGGAACCCAAATTCCTTGGCAGTGTTTTCGATTTCTTACAACTAAAGTCACTTTTCAAACAATAGTCATAGATAAGTTTTGGTCCTTCTTTGAAGTATTGGCTGTAGTACCCATCTGAGTCGAAGTAGAGACTCTTGGAGTGCTCGCAGTAGGGGTAATAGGAACCCTCTGGTCGGACCCGCGGCTCCCGTAGGGGGTCGTAGGCCCAGGACGCAGGGGGGATCGGGGCCCACGGCGGGGGCCCCGGAGGTCATCCTCAGCGAATCGGTTTGGAGACTATGATGACGTCAGGGGCGGATCGGGTGGTCTCAGCGCTCATGGGGCGACGATCTGACATCTTTTTGTCTGTAACAAAATTGATATTCATAACCATAAATGACAATTAAAAAAAATATAAGATGTTTCAGTAAGCAGTTACATCCTCTTAAGCCCGATTCGACCAAACTGGATCTGAGGATAAATGTATGGTATAACGTTAAATTTGTATAAAATGACAGCACTATAACTATAAATAAATAAATATTTTAAAACATCACATACATTGATCTGACTTCGAGATAGGTAGCTCAAGCACCTGTGTTACGGATATCAGAATCAACAGTGGGATTACAAATATATACATATAATACTTTTCTTTTGTAAATACATACTTATAATACATAGCAAACACCCAGACCAATACAAACAAACATGTTCATGCACACAAATGTTTGTACTGTGCGGGGATCGTACCTGCAACCCTTGTATCAGAGGCAGCGTTCACTACCACTGTTCCAATCGGGTCGTCACCATAGATTTAGAATCAGAATAAGATTGGTCCAATCGACCCTAAAACACTTAAGACGACACCACCGAGTTACTAGCGCCGCCAAGTGATTTCAATTGATTGTGGCGAATAAGAGATTTTTTTTCAAAGTGAGTTATAGATACTTTAACAATTTTTTAACCGACTTAAAAAAATAATGGTTTCTCTATTCGACATTTTTTTGTAATTGTATCAGCCTATAAACTGTCCCACTGCAGGGCAAAGGCCTCCATCATAGAAATCAAGTTATCGCTACTATGATGGGATTAGGCTTTATCACCACGCTTGCCAAATGCGGATTGGTGATCACAAACCCGAGCTTTGTCCGAAAAATTCGAAACATACTTTCGCTCGACCCGGGAATCGAACCCAGGACCCCGAGGTCCCAGCCCGGTACTTAAACCACTAGACCAACTGGGAGGCTATTCGACATGTATATATATATATTTATTGTTTGTTCGCCGATTACTCTGCTATTTATGAACCGAATGAGATAATTCTTTTTTAGTTGGAAAGTAGATAGATTAATAACATGATCAGGATATCAGGATCTGATGATAGGATCCTGGAAAAATTGAGGGGAACTCTCAAATTTTACAGGGACACGTAATGTTTTTGTATCTTTTTTCAAAACTGCACCAGTATTTATGCCTGACTGTATTAATTTTGTGGCTCTGCTGATGATAGAAGGGCAACTCCTCAACGGTAAGGAGTTAAAGGATAACTCTTTTAATACTGTACTCACAATAAGTTTTTTAGTTATTTGGCAAGGGTGGAAGAAGGAGGGGGGGGGGGGGGGGGGGCTGCCCAAAAATGAGACAATAAAAAGCTTTAAAAAATCTGTGTAAAAAGTACTGCATTCAAAAACCACGAAGAAGAGTGTAAAATAATATTTCTAACACTTTATACACTTCAAATAACATTTTATAACAGTACACTCTAGAAAAGGTTTTACCGAAGTCGGCGCCTAATCCCTGTTGAATAATGGACAACATTTCATATTTTTAACATGTCCCTATTGTTTTTTTATATGAAAGTAGACATAAAATGAACAGACCCATATTTTTTCTTTTTTCAAAATTTGTCCATTTTCATGCATAAAATAATTATTGAAATTCTTTTTAATCTAAATAGACGTAAGCGCCAAATGACGTCATCGGACGGCTGAATACAGCGATATTCCTTTGCTTATCATTATTTTAATAAAAAAAAGGTACTACTGTCAAAGGTAAATAATACTAGTGTCAACATTGTCAACGTCATTCATACATTCAACGTTGACAAGTTGTCTTTTTTTTTTACAGTTACATGTCATGGGTTTGGCATTTCGTAAATTTAAAACTATAATGTGCTAAGCAAAGAAATATTTTACATTCTGCCTTCCGATGACGTCATCTTACGTTTTTTAGTTTTTAATTTTTTTCTCAGTAAATAAGCAATATAAAAAATGAATAAATGTATATTCGAGCAGCGGAAAAGTAAACAAAGAATTGGTATTTTTTGTTACAGAGCTTAGCAATTTTGAAATGTTGTCCATTGAATGTTGTATTAACTTACAAGATAGTATTGGGCGCCGACCTCGGTAACACCTTTTCTCGTGTACTGTTATAAAATGTTATTTGAAGTGTATAAAGTGTTAGAAATATTATCTTACACTCTTTAGTTCGTGGTTTTTGAAGGCGGTTTTTTTTCACAGAAAATTTGTTTCGACTACAGGATTGTATTAACCATTTTGAGATTGGATTTTTTTTTGGAACACTTGACAGCGGAAATATTTCAATTGAAGGCTTAACCTGTAAAAGTCTTTATCAAAGTGACTTACGTGATTTAACAGGCTGGTGTTGAGGCACCTGGCTCAGAAGCTCGATGGTGATCTCCGAAGTGTTGGTCTGAGCTGGTGGAGAAGGCCTAGCGATGGTGGCGCCGGAGTATCCAAAGGTGGAAAACCCGGGCCCGTTGCTCCCTGAACCTGTATAAATTACATGATATTTTTTATCAACATCAAATTCGTTTCTTTTTATCGACATCAATCAAAGTTTTTATCAAAGCTGCACCAGTATTTTACTTTTATCTGATAGGTGACAGACGAACAGATGAATTCACCTGATGGTAAGCGATTGCCCCCCTTTCCCACGGATTAGGCATCCGGTACCCTTACTCACGCAGCGAAATACAACACAGTGCTTCTTCATACACGGTTTTCTGTGAGACCGTGGTATCACTCCGGGCAAGCCGGCCCATTCGTGCCAAAGCGTAGCTCTCCCACTTTAATAATGGTAGAAATACGCCCTTTTTCCCCACTGCTCAACTAAACTGCTCTGTTCCTATTTCGATCGTCTTTTTTTCCCATTTTGATCGATTTTAGATCCCATTTCGATCGTCTTTTGTTCCCATTTCGATCGTCTTTTGTTCCCATTTTGATCGTCTATGTTACCATTTCGATCATATTTTGTTTCTATTTCGATCGTCTTTTGTGTATTAATGTAAATGCTTGAAAATACTCAATGTGACATTGGTCCTCTGCTAAACTTTAACAATTGAGCAATGACCATCCAGTTGAGCAGTTGGTATTACCCTCTCTGTCTCTCTGTCTATGTCTCTGTGGTCTGGTTGGTATTCTCAGTGCTAGCTCGGAGTCTGGAAATTGGCGGTCTTGTACCCCTGTGCCTCGGAAAGCACGTTAAGCCGTTGGTCCTGCGCCTTAATCCCTCTTCGGTCGTGTCAGACTACTGTCCCATCGAAATAAGAGGGTACTGGAATAGGCGCAAATACTTGTGCACTATAATATGCCCTGCGTCGATGGCTGATCGCTGAGATTGGCCGCCATGACCAAAATATTTGTTTGGAAGACATTATTATTACCCTCATCATCATCATTATCATCAGCCCATTTAAGTCCCCACTGCTGGGGCACGGGCCTCCCTCAATCACATGAGGGGCAATTGCCATACTCACCACGCTTGGCAGACGGGTTGGCGAGGGTTTTGATATAAATGCAGAGTTTTCCTTCTCTGGGTGCTGATGATCATGTCAGCAGCTTTACCTTAGTCGCCTTTTACGACACCTCGGTAAGAGTGAGGGTGGCCTATTCTACTCTGCCGGGACCACACGGCAGATTATTACCCTCGGCTCAACATTATAGAGTTGAGCAATCTAGTTGAGCAGTGGGGAAAAAGGGGAAATACGCACATAATATATCTACTTTAATAATATCCAGACATCGTTCAACAAACTATATCCACTTCAAAGGAAACTACCAGCAGTCTACCGAGAAAACTCGTTATATTTATTCATGAAAAAGGCTGTACAATTTTAGCGAAGTTTTAAAAAATAACGCGAATATGTACAATTCTGTGAAAGCATGAAAATATAAAAAAAACCTTTTTGAAATTTTATCTCATTCCTGGGCGCAACTATCATGAGAATAACTTTACATAATGGCCCGTGTTTTCTAACTTTGCATTCTAAAAACTGTCTGAACACTCAAAGCTTTATATTCGATACTGTTAAAGCCTTTTATCTGGCGAAATGTGGAAAAACTAAATTGTTATGAGAAACAAAACGGAGATCAAAGAAGAATTCCTTTTCGTTTTTAGGGTTCCGTAGACAAATGGCAAAAAACGGAACCCTTATAGATTCGTCATGTCTGTATGTCTGTCCGTCTGTCCTTCCGCCCGTATGTCACATCAACTTTTTTCCGGAACTATAAGAACTATATTATTAAATCTTGGGAAATAGATGTAATTGTTAACCGCATTACAATTATTACATAGAAAATAGGAATAAAATTATGGGGCGACCCCATAAAAGTGAAGTATCAGCCTATAAACTCTCCCACTGCAGGGCAAAGGCCTCCATCATAGAATTCAAGTTATCGCTACTATGATGGGATTAGGCTTGATCACCACACTTGCCAAATGCGGATTGGTGATCACAAACCTGAGCTATGTGCGAAAAATTCACAACATTCTTTTCGCTCGACCCGGGAATCGAACTCAGGAACCCGAGATCGCGGCCCGATACTTAAACCACTAGACCAATAGGGCGTTAAACCAATAGGGCGTGTGAGGTATCTATGGATAGGACAAAAATGATATTGAAGTTTTCAATACTTTTTTTAACTTAATACTTTGCACAAGAGACGCTCCCAAAGTGGTAAAATGTGTGTCCCCCACCTCAACCCCTAACTTCTATAATAAAAGAATTATAAAACTGAAAAAAATATATGATATACATTACCATGAAAACTAAGCAGGAAAATTGGTTTGAACTTGATCCAGTAAGTCATTTTTATTCAATACGTTATAAACCGTACACCGTAATTTCATCTTCATCTCATCCTTCAGCCCATTAAGTCCCCACTGCTGGGGCACGGGCCTCCCTCAATCACATGAGGGGTAATTGCCATACTCACCACGCTTGGCAGACGGGTTGGCGAGGGTTTTGAAATGCAGAGTTTTCCTTCTCTGGGTGCTAATAATCATGCCAGCAGCTTTACCTTAGTCGTCTTTTACGACACCTCGGCAAGAGTGAGGGTGGCCTATTCTACTCTGCCGGGGACCACACGGCACACCGCAATTTACCTTCCATATATCTACTTGCTGCTACGGAACCCTTCATGGGCGAGTTCGACTCGCACTTGGCCGGTTTGTTTTTTCATAGAAAACAATGAGTTCTTAACATTTTTTTTATTTAAAAGCTGCGTATTTAAAGAGAAGCGATTGTAGCATTTGTACCTAGTGGATAAAAAAGCGCGTTCCATTAGGGGAGGTCGTGGTTCAAATCCGAGCAGACGGACGGCCAACCTTTAAACCCCCTTTTCCCCGGATTGGGCCTCCGGTAACCTCACTTACGCAGCGAAACAACACAGTGCTGCTTGGATTGGATTGATCGCTTTTTAAAGCTACTTGTCTTTTTTAAAAGCTCCATCTAACGAAAACCGCTGAACTATTTTTCCCATACTAAGGAAAATAGTACTATAAGTGAAATGACCCTCGTAATCCGTCTGTCACATAGATGACTGCCTCGGTGGCGCAGTGGTTAGTGGGTCGCACTTTAAAGCGAAGGCTGCGCAAAAGGTCCCGGGTTCGATCCCCGGGTCGGGCCAAAAATTTGTACCTAAGTTTTCGGTAAGAAATTTTTAGTGTCAGTCCGGAGTCTGGAAGTTGGCGGTCTTGTACCCTCGTGCCTCGAAAATCACGGTAAGCTGTTGGTCCTGCGCCCAATCCCTCTCCCGTCGTGTCACAGTAGTGTCCCATCGGAATATTTGACGACCCGTTTGGAACAGTGGTAGGGAACGCTGCCTTTGGCGCAAGGGTTGCGGGTTATCTGTTTGTATTGGTCTGGGTGTTTTCTATGTATTATATGTATATATTTACAAAAGAAAAGTATTATATGTACCTATGTATTTGTAATCCCACTGTTGATTCTGATATTCAATGTATGTGATGTTGTGAAATATTTATTTCATATTTATTAAAAAAAAAATGAGGGTGCACTTGTGTTGGCGCACACACTTGATCACTATAACATTATCCTGCGTGAGTGGCTGATCATTAAGATTGGCCACCTTAGCCGAACTCGGTTGGAGGATATTATATTATCACTTAAAAGAAACTCACCATCAGAGCTGGGCGCAGTCTCCGTCTGAAACAGGCTCTCCCTCGTCTGACACCCCGACTCCTTCGTATCTGGAGCTCCAACAGACACATCTCTTATCTCCTTCTTCTCCTTAGCCTCGTCACTTTCCTTCGTGCTTCTACTCCTTATGGACTCTTCCTTCTTGCTCGTGTCGCTTCGTCTTGCTCTTCCATTGTGCTCGATCCTCACATTTTCCGTTACCACTGGGATGGTTTTTGAGGGTCTTCTCCACGGTTCCTCTTCGGGGTCTAAGTTTATTTCGGGGAATTCCGAGTCAACGCTGCTAGGCTGCGAAAGAAGATTAAAAATTATGTTTCGGAATTAAGATATTATTCCCCCTAGTGTTTGGTACCGTTTTTTATCTGAAATGTAGCAGTCAAATAGACAGTTCACATTATCCATCTTAGCGTGTAATTCCCATTTGCGTCCAAAGCTGTCGCTTTGGAGCCCAGAGTACGCTTAGGCCATGATTCAGGATTGGGGGTCTGGTAAGTACAATGAAGCGACTGCCGTCTGACCTTCGCAACCCTTTAACAGGGGAACCAGAACAACTGAATCATGTGTGTAACCAGTTTCATAAACTTTTTCCGAAACGTGCAGGTTTCCTCACGATGTTTTCCTTCACCGCCGAGCAGATGGTAATGGTAGAAATACGCTCATAGATTTGAAAGAACCATTTGTGCATGCTCGGATTCAAGGCGCGTTCGTATCCACTGAGCTACCATCGCTCAAATAGACGGTTCACCTGATAGTAAGCAATTGCCGCCACCCATGAAGACCTGTAGCACCAATGGAGTCACTAGTGTGCTGCCAACGTTCAAACCCCCCATTCCACTGGATTGAGCCTCCGGTACCCTCACTCACACAACGAAACACAGCACAGTGCTGCTTCACGCCGGTTTTCTATCAGACCGTGGTGTCACCCCGGTCGAGCTTGCCCATTCATGCGGAAGTGGGGCTCTCCCACAGTCAAAGTTCCACACAAAATAAAATATCCACCCGGCAACAATGTATGTAACAGCTGTTTGTTTCAATAAATAAATAAAAATGTCTTTATTCAATTTAAGTCCAGAACAATGAATGAATGTCAAATCATATGTAATCTACCGCTGAGTTTGAATCTAAATTTCTGGCGAGAATAACCAGCAAGAAACTCAGTAGTCACTCTTTTCCAATAGACAGTATGATATACATTGCATAAAATCAGTATCGTTTAGATAAATCGTCAAAGTAAAATTAGCAAATGAAATTATGCATTAGAGTGTTGATCTACTCTTAACATGCTAATGGATTTTAGTCACCATATCTTTTATGTGGTTTTCAGGATGTTAACGATAAAATAATAACGTTGTATAATCAAATGAGCGTCGTTCAAATTCAATTCTCGGCGAACTTCGCTGTTCCTCTGACATCTCGCTATCTCTGTCGCGCCTTGCGAGACTCATACGTGCGAGTTGAAACAGCAAAATTGCTGTTTGAAATTAGTTAGATAATTATGACGTGCATTTGCGAATATTCATAACAATCACGATGAATGAAACTGGATTATATTTTAATTTTCTCTAAGACATTGTGTAACTAGATTATACTTCGATGTTACATCCGAAGAGATTTAATATACCATGTAGTCCGTCTCTCGAGATACTGCATCGTCACACTATTTAAAGCATATTTTAATCATTGTAATTAAAATAAAATAAAAAATCTGAAATTCGATCGTTTATCACTTAATCGATTATTCGGTCATACGGCAACACTATTTGACATAACTTCATTCGTGTTTCGTGTGCTGCATCGTTAACATCTACATCACGGATACTAATTCCCAGTAGCAAAAGTTCGTAAAGTTAACAAAATTTTGTGTAGTTATGGGTAAAAGAAAACAGAAAGACAATGCAAACACTATTCGTCGCAAAATAAGACGTTTAGAGAAGAAATTGGCTCGCCGCCGTTCTAGGCGATATGAAGGTGAGTGTCCAACTACCGCCAATGTTTTTAATAAAATATGTTTGCCTTTGTAATAATTCCTTTAACTAAATATTTTGACCATCTCAATGTGATAATACGTGATGTTATCCTGATGGTATTATCGAAATATTATTCCCTAAAGTGGTAATACGAGATATTATCCCGGAATATAACTGCCTGCTTTCTTAACGTGGTGATACCAGATATCATCCAGAAAGTAATCATTTTTATTTTTTAATCGGAAAAATAAATTGTCCGTAGATCGGGATGAAAGATCGGATACCTTTTCTTCGTACTCGGGGTCTGATCGGTATTTAAGTGACGAGGAAAACGCCCCCAATGCTACGTACGTCGAAGAAGACGACCTCGAACCAAGTTTGGCATCTGTTATACACGTAACCACTTCTCATGCTACACCACAGACGCCTTTGATCTCTACGAGCCCTACACCGGGTCCATCATCCGCACCAGACCCAATCATCTCATGCGCTCCTATTACGCCGTTAGCTCCTATGAACCTAACACCTCCGCCGGAGATAGAACAACAGTCTACAGTTTTACCTGATGAAATATTGGAAATGCTTGGCCAATCAAAGGCAGTAGAAGAACCTTTAGGTGAAAAAATACCAAACGAGATCTCCGAACGATGGGGTAAGATTCTACTAGATGGCCTGGCTAAAGAGCAAAAGGAATCGATTTCGAAGCAAATGCTAATTCCAGAAAATTTCCTACTAGCCCGGGCACCAAAGTTGAACCCGGAAGTAAGTGCAGTCTTGACAGATCCAGTGAAGAATCGCGATAAAAGGTTAGAACAAGCACAAAATCAGCTAGGTACAGTAATCGCGGGATTGGTTAATCTAACTAAAGATTTAATAAAATCTGATATGAATAAATTAGACATCATTAAAAGAATTTCGGAAATAAGCCAAATCCTACTCGACTTACACTTCGAAGAATCTGTCAATAGACGTAAATTAATAGTTCCATTATTGGATAAATGTTTCTGGAGCGCAATACAAGGAGTTAAAAGAGAAACTTTCTTATTTGGGGACAAACTAGGCGAGACAATAAAAACCACAAAAGATATTGAGAAAACCGGTCAGCAAATTAAAAAGCCGGCTACATCAAGACCTAACCTACGTAGACCTGCCACGTCGGGAAACGTGCAATTCCCTCCTCGTCAACGGACCAACCCGAGGCCAACCGCAGCATCAGCCCCGAGCCAGTACTGCGAGCCGCCGCCACCGCCGTCGACGAGGAGGAGTACGAATGCGCCGCAGCCGCCGCCGCCGCGAGCCCGCCGCCCGCCGGCGAACCAGCCGCGCGATCGCCGCCGCCGTTAGAGGTACCGCATGCCGGACGTATACATTTTTTCTATAGTAATTGGCTATTAATAACGAATGACCCAGTCATTTTGTCTTACGTCCAAGGATACAAAATTCCATTATCTAACTTAGTGCCACAAATAGCTGAACCTAATAATCCACCCTTTCCTAAGAATGAAATGATTCAGGCAATATCAAAGCTACTTAAACTTGGAGCCATATCTCCTTGTGTTGAACAAAGGGGTCAGTATATTTCACCAGTATTTTTAACACCTAAAAGTAGTGGTGGTTATAGGTTTATCTTAAATTTAAAGAAATTAAATAACTTTGTGATAACAGACCACTTTAAAATGGAGGACATACGCACCGCGTCGAAACTGGTTTCTGCTGGTGACTATATGGCCACCATCGACTTAAAAGAGGCATATTTTTTAGTGCCTATCGACCAAGCAGATAAAAAATATTTAAGGTTTAGATTGGACCAATTATATGAATTTAATTGTCTCCCTTATGGCCTCAGCTCTGCGCCATACGTTTTTACTAAATTATTAAAACCGTTGCTCTCTCTATTACGTAATAAAGGACACACAGTTGTTGCTTACCTTGATGACTTACTGTGTATAGGTTCTGATTTTATGTCCTGTCAAAACACAGTGGTCACTGTTGTCAAGCACTTGGAAAATCTAGGTTTCGTAGTAAATCATGAGAAAAGTAATTTGCAGCCTAGGCAATTATGTAAATTCTTAGGCTTTGAAATCAATACTCAGGATATGGTATTACAACTACCCACGGAAAAAATAAAAAAAATTATAGCCTTGGTAAAAGAAATAAAAAGAAAAAGATCGATTCCAATTCGTGAATTTGCGAAATTTATAGGTACGTTGACCGCCTCATGTCCAGCTATCGCTTATAGCTGGATTTATACTAAACATTTTGAGCGCGAAAAATATCTGGCACTTCAAAAACATAATGATGATTATGATTCCCGAATGGACCTAAATAAATATTTACTAGAAGATCTCAATTGGTGGGAAAATATAACTAAAAGGGCAGTCAACCCATTACATAGACATAGCTTTGATCTGGAAATATTCACAGATTCCTCACTGACAGGTTGGGGTGCCGTATGCGATGACGTGGTAGCTAGAGGCCACTGGTCTGCTCACGAAAAGACCCACCATATCAACTACCTCGAACCTACATAGCCGTTTTGTTAGGTCTTAAATCGTTTTGCGAAAATTTTTGTAACATTAACGTTCTGCTTAGAGTTGATAATACCACAGCCATTGCATACATTAATAGGATGGGTGGTATTCAATTCCCTCACCTCAATAAAATAACTAGGGAAATTTGGCAATGGTGTGAGGCTAGACAAATTTTCATATTTAGCTCTTATATTAGATCTCGTGACAATACTGACGCAGACCGGGCTTCTAGACACACCAACATCGACACCGAATGGGACTTAAATACTAACAACTTTCAGGATATTGTTCAAAAGTTTGGTCAACCAGACATTGATTTATTTGCCTCCCGGCTTAATAACAAATGCACTAAATATGTTTCTTGGAAACGTGATCCGGGTGCTTATGAAATTGATGCATTCACAATTAATTGGAACCGTTATTTCTTTTATGCTTTCCCCCCCTTTGCATTAGTTTTGAAATGCCTCAGAAAAATTATAGAAGAAGAAGCAACTGGTATTTTCATTATTCCGAACTGGCCCAATCAACCTTGGTTCCCTTTGTTTAAATCTTTAGTACACTCCGAAATTTTTTATATGGAACCCAACAAGAATCTGTTGTTGTCTCCTTCCAGAGAACACCATCCATTATGGCGCAACCTTACCCTGGCGTGCGCAATATTATCCGGCAGGCGTACCTAAGACAAGATATCCCCGATGATACTATAGAAATTATGTTAAATTCCTTATCCAAGAATACTTTGTCTCAGTACCTATAACGTAGCGTTAAAACAATGGTTTTTATTTTGTCAATTATATAATTTAGATTGTTTTGATGCACCGCATAGAGAAATTTTAAGATTTCTTACTGAACAATTTAAAAATGGAGCTAGCTATGGAACATTAAATTCATTTAGAAGTGCACTATCATTGATTATTGGCAAAGATAATTGTAATAACTCTCATATCAATAGATTTTTCAAAGGTGTGTTTAAATTGAAACCTAATTTTCCTAAATATTGTTCGACCTGGGACCCTAATATTATTCTAAACTATTTATCCAATCTTTATCCCAATGAGTCAATTACGATCGATTTGTTAACTAAAAAACTAGTGACTCTTCTCGCGTTGTCTACAGGACAACGCGTGCAGACGTTATCTGTTATAAAACTAAATTGTATTTTCGTAAATACATCCCATGTCACAATAACCAT
>JADPWL010000076.1:0-10176 GCA_019059595.1 Marasmia exigua
CTCTTGGGAAGTTTAATTAATAAAATCGGTTAGCCGTAATTTGAGGCGATGATCCGCAAACAACGAAGCAAGGTTATGTGCTTTGCACAGTAACATCAATATTAGTTAACCAAACTGGAATAATCAAGAGAAATGGATGCAATTTGAGTGATGGACAAAAGGCTGATCCTCCTTGGATTTTTCTACCTTACTCTACTGGCTGCAACTTTAAGTGACGGGTAGTCTACACTAGCGACATCAATCGATTTAATTTTAGCTATTAACCCTCGACAATCCGTCTGCCAGCAGTGGTGATATAGCATTACCCTCATGTCATTGAGGGAGGCCCGTGCCCCATCAGTGGGGACTCAATGGGCTGATGATGATGATGATGAAACCGATCTATTTTAACCAATTTTCGGGGTTAAAACCTCTCGGCAAATATTATAACTATTTATTAAAAAACCTACGTGGCACGCAACAAATGTTGGGTTCTTCCACGCGTAACGCGAAAAAAAAATTATTATTAAAAAAACAAAATACCCGACTGCACACTAAAAACCGGCCAAGTGCGAGTCGGGCTCGCGCACGAAGGGTTCCGGTAGCAGCAAAGCCAAAATTCAGTTAAAATCAAACCTATCTCAAAAACTATAAGAGATACTTTTTGCATCAAACCCAAAATCGTTGAAAGAGTTAATTAGCATGCATCACACCTCTATTTTTTATAGAATTTTAATACCCCGTAGTTATAAAAAATAGAGGGGGGGGGGGACATACTTTTTACGACTTTGAGAGCGGTCTCTCAAAAACCGTTCACTTTAAGAAAAATGTTTTTTTAGAAAACTTTATAATCATTTTAAAAGACCTTTCCATTGATAACCCCCACACTGGTATGTAACATCGAAAAAAAAATTTCATCCCTCATTACATGTATGGGGGGCCCACCCCAATTCCGTTTTTTTTACTATTTAGTGTCATATTTTTGTAGCGTTTCATACACACATATTCCCATCAAAATTCATCACTGTAAGTACTTATAGTTTTCGAGTAATAATCGGCTGTGACAGACGGCACCGACGGACAGACGGACAGCCGGACATGACGAAACTATAAGGGTTCCCGTGTTTTTGCCATTTTGGCTAGAAACCCTAACAAGGTACAACAAGCCCCACAATAATATTGATCAATCAAATGCTAAAAACTAATTATGTTAATACCGTTTTAAACATACCTATATTAAAATACACTACACTTATGTGTTCGTAATCGATCGTTTTAATAAACAGAAACTTATTTTGAATACAAATTTACTGATATAATTTAGAAATGTTTTGATGGAACGCTCGGCATGCGGGGACCACAGAGGCTTACCAAACAGAGGCTTTTTATAGTCATTTCGGTTGTGCACCATTTAGCAGAATTTTCGGGGGGGGGGGGGGGGGGTGGCGTCACAAGGTGGTCCCCGCCTGCATCTTTCCATCAACATTATAAATTATATTCAGTAAATTTGTATTCAAAAATAGTTTTCTGTTTATTTAACTATCGATTACCGAACACTATTGGTAGTGTATTTTAAATATTAGGTTTGTT
The DNA here is from genome assembly GCA_019059595.1 of Marasmia exigua. Lineage (NCBI taxonomy): Eukaryota > Metazoa > Arthropoda > Insecta > Lepidoptera > Crambidae > Marasmia > Marasmia exigua. The sequence continues at coordinate 1,570 of JADPWL010000076.1, forward strand.
TAAACGGTATTACAATAATTAGTTTTTAGGCAGTTGAATTGATCAATATTATTGTGGGGCTTGTTTTACTCTTTTTTTAGGGTTCCGTAGCCAAATGGCAAAACGGACCCTTATAGTTTTCGTCATTTCCAGTCTGTGTCCCCCGTCTGTCACAGCCGATTTACCTCTCGGAAAACTATCAGTATACGTGATGAAATTTGATGGGAATATGTGTTGTATGAACCGCTACAAAAAAATCTGACACTGAATAAGTAAAAAAAAAGAATTTGGGGGGTGGGGCCCCCACTACATTTAACTGATGATGAAATTTTTTTTTTTCGATGTACATACCCGTGTGGGGTATCAAGGGAAAGGCTTTAAAATGATATAAAGTTTTCTAAAAACATTTTCTTAAAGTGAACGGTTTTTGAGATATCAGCTCTCAAAAGTCGTAAAAAGTATTTCCCCCCCCCTCTATTTTTATAACTACGGGGTATAAATTCTAAAAAAAAAATAGAGGTTGATGCATGCTAATTAACTCTTTCAACAGTTTTTGGTTTGATTCAAGTTCATCTGATATGTTTTTTTGAGATAGGTTGATTTAAACTGTATTTTGGTTAAGTTATTGTGCTTCACTGAAAACGATGCTGAACCTTATACAGATAGATCAAAAAATATCTACAGTATTGTAACACCTTTAAAATCCGCGATGATATAAAATCTTGGATAATGTATATTTGCTGCCTACGGAACCCTTTGTGCCGCGAGCCCGACTCGCACTTGCCGTTTTTTTAGTGTGCAGCTCGGTATTTGTTTTTTTAATAATACTTTTTTTATTATTAAACTTTTTGGCTGTTTTTTATTTAACGAAAATGTTGAGATGTAGAAGACGATGTATATGTAAGTACCATTTTAAATTATTTCGACGCTACATTTTGGCTTTAGATTAGCGAGTGATGTTACGCCGCAACAATAATTTACCGCCAGATCTGTAAGTTTCGCGTCAGACGACGAAGTTCGAAAAAATCGCTAAAAAATTAGAGACGACCGTCACGACGTGTGCCCTTATGCGTGTGCCCTCATTCGGGCTGTATACTCGAGCATATCCCCCTCCGCACCGCGCCGCGCGCCGCATGCCAGGGCCACGCCCTATTCTTTTTGGCTTGCTAACGCATGAGTTGCTTTGCGTTGACGCAGAATTAACATGTTCCCGTGGGAATTTTGAGAAAAAACGTATCCTATATTAATTACTCCCGTGATTGAAATGAATCTAATGATACCGCATACATATTTTTTTAAAGGGAAATTTAGAAAAAATATTATTATGTCTTTATCCCGTGGGACTTTTAGGATAAAATGTATCCTATGACACTCCCGTAATCAAGACAAATCTAACGATACCTCATACATCAAAATCCATCAAGCCGTTTAGGCTACAGGAGGTCACAAAGGAAAAGACATACATACATACTTACATACACTCGAAAAACATTACCCTCCTTCTTTGGCAGTCGGGTAAAAATTGATTCACGCTAAAAGTGGCCGCTTTTGGCGGTAATCAATTTTTTGCGTACAAAAACGGACCCAACATTTGTGCATGGTTATTTAATAAATAGTATTAGTGTTTGTCGAGAGGTTGTAACCCCGAAATTGTTTAAAATAGACCCGGTTTAGTAGCTAACAATTAAATACGAATAGTGTCGCTAGTTAGGTGGTGTAGCTACCCGTCGCCTTAAGTAAAGGGCATATTATTTTTTAAAAAGCGGGTAGCTCACTTCTGACTCAGAATCAGAATCCTTATTACTTGCAACTGTAGGTATTTCAATTTGCGGGTGACATTGCAACATATAATAAGTACAAGAACAGTTTGCCCATATCGGGTATGAAATATCTACTTATTATTTACAACTAACAAATTAAAAATATGAAATAGGAATACAAATGTCACTCCCCTGGTATTGCAGGTGTCCGTGGGCAACGCTAATGGCTAACCATCTATCTCATAAAAAAGGCAAGGATGCTTAGCGAAGCATTAACGTGGCACTAAACCATAAACAAAATTTTGATGAGTAAATGCATGAGTTATAACGTAAACACCACAACAGTTTCAAGTCTGTTTTGAAGGAGAATTCCATCGATTTCCCTAAGATTCTATCACCAAATCCTGACATGGTAACAATAAAACCACCTCGAGAGTATATAATTTAGAAAAAAAAAACAGGCAAACGATCAATATGACAACATTTCAAAATTGCTAAGCTCTGAAACAAAAATACGCATTCTTACATGTACTTTTCCGTGGGCGGGCGAATATATATTTATTATTTTTTATATTGCTTATTTACTGAGAAAAAATTAAAAACTAAAAACGTATATGACGTCATCGGACGGTCAGAATGTAAAAATTTCTTTGCTTAGGCATTATATTTTTAAAATTTGCTAAATGCCAGACCCATACGATGGCACCTGTCAAAAAAAAGACAACTTGTCAACGTGATGAATGAATGACGTTGACAATTTTGACACGAGTATTATTTACCTTTGACATACACACATACATAGTAGTAACCTTTTTTTTTTTAAAACAATGATAATGCGAAGGAATATGCCTGTATTCAGCCGTCGATGACGTCCATTTGCGCTTACGTCTATTATGAATATAAGCATTTAAATATTATTTTAATGGCATGAAAATGGCCAAATTTTAAAAAGAAAAAATATGGTTCTTGTTCATTTTATGTTCTATTTTCATATAAAAAAACAATATGGAGCATGTTAAAAATATGAAATGTTGTCCTTGGCGAGAAATCAAAATACAAGAAAAGAAAACATATTAACAGTTGCATATATAGAACCTCCTTTTTGAGTCGATAAAAGTATTCATGTGTTTTTAATTGTATACAAAGTTTAAAGATTAGAATAGTATATGGCGAACGTCCTTGATACGTTTCTTTTGACCCTGCGATACATTTTTATATCTTTAAAGTGTAGACGCATGTCTAAAGCATGCTAACGCAAATAATATTTGAAATATTTTGTCACGATTTCAGTATCTTCAACTTCACAATACAAGTAATTGGACCGAGTAATTTTGCGAGGATTCCATTTATGATGATAACAAGACAGAAAACTAAAGTCAAGGCTTCGACTTCCAAATAGGCTTTTGTAAAATATAACACTTGGTCACAAAAATTGAAGAACTAAGTATTTTGTTTAATAAAACTTCCTATCTATAAAAAAGTAATTTTCTGTATTATTCTTACTATGTTTTCTGAACACGTTTTGACCAACTCTTGGAACCCATCAAGACTATGGACAACATTTCATATTTTTAAACATGTCCATATGTTTTATTATATGAAAATAGACATAAAATGAACACTACCATATTTTTTTCTTGTTTCAAAATTTAGCATTATCATACATCAAATATTATTTGAAATTCTTTATATTATAAATATACCTAAGCTCCAAATGACGTCATCGGACGCTGAATACAGCGATATTCCTTTGCTTATCATTACTTAAATAAAACAAGGTACGAAGTCAAAGGTAAGAATACCTAGTGTCAAATTGTCAACGTCATTAATTCTTTCAAACGTTGACAAGTTGTCTTCTTTTTTGACAGTTGCTGTCATTGGTTGACATTTCGTAAATTTAAAACTATAATGTGCTAGCAAAGAAATATTTTACATTCTGCCGTCAGCGAGTGACGGTTTTCTTTTGACGCGGATTTAGCTCAGGCAGTCGCTTGAATAAAAGATGCTCTCCTAACTTCTCTGGTAGCCCTGTTACGTCCTGCCTCAGAATTATGTTAAGGATGTGGAACTCATAACATTTACAAGTAATAATCCCTGAATTATGATAATTTGAGTCTAGACCTGCCCTGTAAATTATGTATCGTGTGTTTCTTGATACAAGGTTCCTTATTTTTTCCTTGTTTCAACCAATACAGCACTAATTTTTTACTTTCTAGTTCATTCAGCGTACTTAACCCCATAAGCATGAAAAAAAATCAAAATCAAAAATGTCTATTTAGTCCATACAGAACATTTATGAATGTCAATATTATGGAATCACCCTGGTCGGAATGTCAATTTCTACCGAGAAGAATCAGCAAGAAAACTCAGTAGTTACTCTTTTCAAATAATATGGTAGATGTACATATTCATTCTTATACAAATATGATTACAGTGACGAGTATGATATACAATGCTTAATGCTTATGGCATGCTTAAACACACACCCTCTTATTCCAAAACGTGGTGAAAATAATACTGGATTACTTACTAAGAAATAAGAATAAACATTATTAAAAACGAGTTTGACGTTAGTTCGTATATCAATATAATCTAATGTTAAAACCACCCGGACCCCCAGATCACTCTATTTGTAGTCAAGCTACGGACCCCTATTTTAAAATGAGTACATAAAATAACAACCTCAATATATCGATTCAGTGATAAGGTCAGGAGCTCAAATTCTCGGCTCGTGACATTTATTTTCATACGACATATATCACTAAAACATCGTTTTTTTTGGGTATAGTTTTTCAAGTGATATCCGCCATGTGTCCAAATTGCATAAGCACGAGAATTGGGCTCCAGTTTATCCTTGTGACAGTTCATTTCGTTTTTTATGGTATGTTCATTTGTTGGAGGAAGTAGTCTAACTTCTTTGTTTGTGTTTAGTCCTAAAAATAGAAGCAATTCTTAATCATTGTTACTAGAAACTTTACTTAATTACAATAGTTTAATTGATTGTTGCCTAAAAAAACCTTTTAAATTATATTTTTAAACTCAAAGACCTAACAAGGTTTTTTGTGAAAACGCAACGGGCACTGAACGAATGATTGAATGATTCGATCAATTTGACACTATCCTGGTGTACTAAGTGGTTATGGTTAGTTGAGGAATTTGTAACACATACGTTTATGACGCATAATTCGGCGTCTCCTCTCCGAGATCGAATCAGAAAAGAGTTGATCCGGCAGAGAACCAAAGTCATCGACATTGCTCACCGGATTTTAGCAAGCTTAAGTGGCAGTGGGCTGGCCATATTTAGCCGCAGAACCGACAACCGATGGGTCCGAGTTCCATAAGTGGAGACCGCGTCTTGGCAAACGTATTGGATCGGGCGCCCTCTGCTAGGTGGGGGACGATCTGGATGGCTGGCCAGAGCTGGGATGGCGAGAAGCATGGATGATCACGGTTGGGCGAAACAGATTGGAGAGGCCCTACGTCCAGCGTGGACTGCGATAGACTGATGATGAAGAACCGTAATAACTTGAACTTGTAGTTTAAAGCCGCTCTCATTAGTTTTTTTTGTAATAAAAGGGAACAGTGGACGCGGCTGGGTCTGACCGGAGATTACTTACAATGCGTCCTGGCATATCGTGATGTGGTCAAATTACTTTTGTTTAGCCAAATGAACGAACTTTAGTAAACTATTTGTGCGTTTCGAATAGTAGGTACTTAAATTATTGACCCTAAAAGTTGCCCCCAAAATTTCAATTGTGTTGAAAATGCACGGTTTTCTATCGTAAATTGTCTTCCAAAGTAACCGCACTTTGTCAAAGGTAATACCAGGATCGGAAACTTGTAAATATGGAAAAATAACTTCGGTTCGAGAGAATGGGCCGCGGTTGCGTTTTTATTGTCAGACGCCATTAGACCAAGGGACATCTGTAAGAAATCCCAAACCTATCATAATAAATTTAATAGGGCCTATTTAATTTGATTTCCTTTTCCGGTATTGTTTGGTAACGATTTGATCAATATTTTCGAAGTATTCGCCTACCGTAGATTTTTTCGAAAATAACAGTCTTTAATGGAAATAATATCCGATAACACGTACGCGCAATATGTTATAGTGGCTCAAAGTGTGGGAGGAAACACAAGTGGCACTCTCTTCCCTTCATATTTCCCGGATAATAGTTAAAACTTTCAAAGATCTGAATATGAAAACACTGAAAGATCTTTGGGGAATATCAGTGAACATTTTAAAAAATTATAATACTAGCTATTGCCCCCATTTGGCAACGACTTTCTAACAGATGTATTGATGAGGTCAGTTTCCTAGCTTATGAAGTACAGCAAAATCATACGTTTATTTAAGGTCAGGTGATAGAAGTTCCCCTCCTAACTTTAGGCCTATTTTCTATTTTACCCGCACTGAGTAAAATTTTTGAAAAAGTCAATATCGTTCAGTTGCTGTCTCATTTTTAAAAAGTTAACGATTTTACTTCATAATAAACAATTTGGGTTTACCAAGGGTAAGTCAACCACTGACGCAGGGGAGTTTGAACTTATCAAGTATATTTTTGATGCATGGGAAAACAAACAGGGGAGGCAATTGGTGTTTTCTGCGACCTCTCGAAGGCGTTTGATTGCGTTGAGCATCAAACATTGTGTTGAAGTTAGCTCATTCATGGTGTTCTAAAGTAAATGCATTAATGATTTGATAAATTCTTACTATATCACAAACTTTCAGAAAGTCAATGTCAATGGAACTGACTCTTCAGGCGCCCCTTTATTATGGGAATGCCCCAAGGATCAATATTGGGACCTCTGCTCTTCCTAATTACAATAAATGACCTCCTTACTTGCACAAGATCTTTGTGAAGTATTGTTATTTGCTGCTTAATACCGTCGTTGATTTTAAATCGTTTGACCGTCCGAAAGATACGTTTGACCGACGTAAATGAACACCCCTCTCACAAGTGCTACATTGTTTTTACCACTAACATACTTGCTTTTAAATGCCAAGACAAAACAAATGTGTTAATTCACTATGCCCAATGTAAAGCAGGTCAACACTAACGTCGTTATGAATATGAACATATTGACGGTGGGGGGGTGGGGGGGGGGGGAGTTAGTAATTCGGAAACAATTTTCTTAGGTATTACCTGATTCCAACTGCAATGGAACCACACTTGGTCAGCCTTTGGCGGGAAACTTAGTTCCCGCCGCATATGCGGTTAAGAAGATCAGACATCTGACTGATATGAAACCGCGAGACTGAGTTTATTTAGTTATTTTCAATAGTATAATGTCCATATGTGTCTTTTGTTGTGGGTGTCGTCGGCTGAGATACAGACTATTTTTGTATGCAGAAGAGGGCCATCCGCTCCATATACAACCTTAGGCCTCCCGCGATTTCGCTGAAAGAACTGTTTTAAGAATATCGACATTTTTAACTGTAGCTCCCAATACATTTTGGACTGTATTTTGTACTGGTGCGAAAGAACATTGATATTTTTTCTAAAAAAAATCTATTGTCATGGTTTTAAAACACTAGAAATAAACCACTCGCGATTTCCAAATCTGACGCCTCCAAAAGATTAATAGTTTCCATTTGTTGGTCAAAGTATTAAAATGTACAATAAGTTGCCACAAATGTTATTGAGTTACACGCATAAATTTACAATCCCACGTGAAAAACCCTGTTTGATGAGTAAAGGATACTATAAAATTGTAGATTACTTCAAGACAAGGATTCATTGTGGACTGATGACTCCGTGCCTGCACCATGTAGTTAATTTTATAAATATTTACTGAATTCATTATATTATATAATTAATCATTTTTATAATTAGGCTTAGCACATTTATTATTGTACATCAAATTGATGAGTCTTGATTAATCACACAATTGACAAAGATTCCTACCACCTCTATTGTAGCACCTGCGTCCTGCAGTTATTAGTATTGGATTAGTACTCTGTGACCTATGAGGGGAAAGCTAAGTCGTCAATGCTCACTCAATGTCTCGCGGTGGTGCGTATGTGGCGGGTCATTACATTCACTCTAATAGGGTTGAGTGAATGAATGGCTGACACATACGTCATACTTGTGAACAGTGCCACTTTTGGGGACTGGATTCCGCTTTCGGTTTTACCTCATATTTTTAGCTTTTAATTTGCTTCATTAACTTGTGGTGTTGCATTAGACTGTATGACTTGGTATGAGGATAATAAACCATTGTTAAAAAAGTTGGCGATTAAAAAGAGTACTGGCGAGTTTCTTGCGGATCTTCTCGACGAGAACAACTTTCCGAGCGGTGGTAGAATCGCATTATTTTTATTTATTTCTTTAGTATATTTTAATGTATCAACATATACTCATGTCAATTATACATAATACTTATAAATGTTTTAAGTCATGTCAAATTTATGACGATTGTAAGTTGCTGTGTAACGCCTATGAATAAAGAATTATTTGAATTTGATTTTGAATTGAATTTTGATGGATACCAGCGTGACACGACCGGAGAGGGATCTGGGCGCCAGGACCGAACGGCTTTAACGTGCTTTCCTAGGCACAGGGGTACATGACCCCGCTTTCAGACTTCGGGCAGACACTAAGATTTCTTACCGAAAGCTCGCTACAATTTTTGGCCCTACCCGAGGATTGAACGGGACCTCCTTGCACCAAAGTGCGACCCACCAAGCCACTTGCGCCACCGAGGCAGTCTAACTAATGGAAATATCGATTATTAAAAGTAACTTAGGCTGTCGAGCATGGCGGCTCTGATGGTAAATGTTAACCACCCATCATCTTCAGCCATAGACGCCACTTCTTGCATAAGCCTCCCCCAATGTTCTCCACACAGATCCGGTTGCCTGGTG
>JADPWL010000079.1:0-12401 GCA_019059595.1 Marasmia exigua
AGACGAAAAAATATCCCGAAACATTCGACAGAAAAAAAGGTAAAGTATCAGCCTATATGTATACCCGTTGACGAGCCGTTTGGATCAGTGGTAGTGAACGCTGCCTCTGGTGCAAGGGTTTCGGTTAGATCCCCGCGCAGTACAAACATTTGTGTGCATGAACATGTATGTTTGTATTGGTCTGGTTGTTGTCATTATATATGATAAGTGTGTATTTGGGTCGTTCTTCTTTTTTATCGACATTGAACAAAACTTACAAATCAACATAACCGACTACAAATGATAAATTGTATGTCCTTAAATACTCGTTTATGTAGGTACTATTTCACAGATGGACTATTACATGATGATTACGCAGGATATTTGAAATAAAAATAAGAATAAGAAATAATTTATTGACCACAACACATTATGCGAGCGACGACTCATGATAAAACATACAACACGAAAAAAAATACTGACAATATTAATAGAAAACGGAAAAGTACATCTATAACGTGAACATGAGTAACATAAAATAAGACCCGTAGATGTGCTTGATACTTCAGTTTACTCCAATTATAGGTTTTAACAGATAGAGATGATTCATTAGAATAAATACTCGTATTTTTGGTAAGTATCGCGGTCGGTGTCTCAAAGCGCAATGGCCGCTCCCGATGATTAGCCCCGACGCGACGTCACGATGCGGTGTGTGTAATTGCCGATGCGTTTTTGATAGGCTTTATGTGGCCTCAACACATGACGTAAAATTATATTGATAAAGAATATTTTTTGGTTGAAATTAACACCTCCGTCACGTCCCCCGAAATTAGTGCCATTTACACCTCTGTCACGCTTTACATATTTCTACATAGTTATATCATGCTAAAGTACCTACGAGGTGATAAAAAAATGACATTATTTCAGGTAAATTGGGAATATCTTGATGGTATAACGTATATTTTTTTATATAATTAATTACTCCGATAAAAAAGAAGAACGACCCATTTACAAAAGAAAAGTATTAAATGTGTATATGTATCCCACCCAAAACATTCTGTAAAAAAATAGCCAAGTCTCGATGCATCTGATTGTTTATCTCTAAAAAGTAATGAAATCTAGACAAAGTCGTGCCAAGTCTAAGGTTTCTTACTGCTATATCTTTATTGTTTATAGTTAATGTTGTTTGACTTGGCCGTTGAAGGGTACACAAGGATACAAATCCAGGTGCTCCATTGCATCAATCTATCTCCAGAAGAGCTGTAACCCGGCATTTTGTAAAATCTCGGATATTTGTTTACGTTATTATTTTGGTATGATTTAGGTAATAATTTGTCAAATAACGTCATCTGTTGGATATCGATAGATTCGTTTCACTAATTAAAAATCAAAAACTTTTAAATATGGAGTCTAGACGCTCTCTTCACTTTGCCTGTCTGCTGTTTGGTGTTATTCTAACGGAATCACCCCCTTATTTATTCAAGAAGCTCTCTTTCTCGCAACGGCAGATTAGATTTGCTTCTAGACTTTGTTGTCCGAGACACGGCACAGCAGCATTTCGTGGCAGTTTTCGTTATTCTGCCACGAAATGCTGGAATAACATTCCTCCGCCTTTAAGAAGGTGTAAAACGTTAACATCTTTTCGCGTCAACTTTAGAGAGTATTTATTAAATTTGCAAAAGAGTAATGTATAGCTGTGCTGTGTCTCTTTATCCACTGTCTCTTTTCTGATTTTATTGTAATTAAGTACATACTACCTAACTAAGCTGTAAGAAACATAACAAACCACTGCAACACATATACTACATACAACGTACCTAGTTGCTCTACCTGACGAGGTTTGCACGGAAGACCAGCGTCGAAGCGTCCCTTCAACATATGCTGAGTGCAAACCTTTTTGGTGACACATTTTTTTTTTTTTTTATTATTGCCTTTATCTCTTTTACTGTACATAATTTTATAGATGTAATAATGTTTTGTAATTTTGTTACTTTATTTGTGTCACTAAATAAATATTATTTCTTCTTTCTTTCTAACTAGGGATCCTCAGGTTAGAACGTTAATAAATATTTTCTTAATAATCTTTGATGCCAGGGATACCTCGCTGCTCTGTATGACAGCCGCTAAGCCGGATTAGCATTTAAAAATGAGTAACTAATTAGTCTTTATTTGTGGTTTTGTTGGGAATGCGTTAAGGTCTGACGAACGTAACTGCGACCCTAAATTTATAAGTTTTAATGAGTCTCATGTGTCTACCACTTATTTATTAGAGGTTTATCAAACCTAAATTAGGCTAAAAAGTACTAATATTGAAGTATAGTAATTATAAAGATATTAATAAATAAATAAATAGCATGTAAATTTATATTTCTAGTTTCCTTTATTATAGGTACTTTCTGTACATCCATCTGGCAGATGCATCTGCCAGATGGATGTACAGAAAGTACCTATAATAAAGGAACATCCATCTGGCAGATGCATCTGCCAGATGGATGTACAGAAAGTACCTATAATAAAGGAAACTAGAAATATAAATTTACATGCTATTTATTTATTTATTAATATCTTTATAATTACTATACTTCAATATTAGTACTTTTTAGCCTAATTTAGGTTTGATAAACCTCTAATAAATAAGTGGTAGACACATGAGACTCATTAAAACTTATAAATTTAGGGTCGCAGTTACGTTCGTCAGACCTTAACGCATTCCCAACAAAACCACAAATAAAGACTAATTAGTTACTCATTTTTAAATGCTAATCCGGCTTAGCGGCTGTCATACAGAGCAGCGAGGTATCCCTGGCATCAAAGATTATTAAGAAAATATTTATTAACGTTCTAACCTGAGGATCCCTAGTTAGGCACTATACCTCCAGGACTGTCTGCTAGGTTTTCCCTGGCATTGGTGAGGCATCAAAGTTATGGCCTGCAAACCATGCGGTCACATCCTTTCCCGGAGAACGATCAAACGGTGGACATTATCCCTCGGCCACGATGAAACAATATGAATAACACAGAAAAGATAAGAATTTAGTTTGTTGATGTTGTTTGTTATTGTTGTTGTTTTTGATCCCTGAAACAAAGACTAGGTTAGGAATATACTTCATAGGAGAACCTAAGTGAGGTTATCTGATCACATGGGTGGACATGAGGTCCTGGTGTATGTTACCTTGCTTAAATCCATTTCATGTATGGGTTTAATCCCCTCCTCTCCATTAGGGTACTAACATGATAGTGTGAGCTGAAACGAAGAAATTCCAATAAGAAACCACGCCAAGACACTTCTCTCTATACATGTGCTCACTCTTAAGAAGATACATACCGGCGGCTTCTTCTATTTAATTAATAAACAAAATCCTCCTCATCATCATGAGGCAGGTGGCTCCCATCGTCCACACCAGTTTCTACTCGAAACATTTTCAAACGCTGCGTGCGTCCAGCACGCGCGTAACCAAAAAGAACAAGGGTCTTTCAAAATGGCAACTGTCAAAACAACTTCCTGTGAGAACGAGACAAAAACAGGAGCCGTATCCTGGGAGGAAGAAAAGAGACGGCGAACCAATGTGGCTGCTATTATCAACTAATTTGCGATCAGACGATTCACAATGTCTAACTTATTTTATTTTCAAAATAAGGAAATGTGAACCGAATCCTATGTAATTAAACAATAGTAAATAATAAAAACATATTTGGAAAATGGTCTCCTTTATGTATTAATATTTAACCAAAGTATATTCCTCAGCGCCCTCTAGCGCTTACTAGAAGAAGTACCTAATTGATTGATTTTTAATTAGCGAAACGAATCTATCGATATCCAACAGATGACGTTATTTGACAAATTATTACCTAAATCATACCAAAATAATAACGTAAACAAATATCCGAGATTTTACAAAATGCCGGGTTACAGAGCGTATTTCAATAATACTCATGGATAGGTGAGCCTGAAACAAACAGTATAAAAATATTTGCAGTAGAGACGGACTTCTAACTAATCATTGATTGATAGAAGTCTGTCTATACTAAATTACAAAAGGTATTTCAGATCACCAACATGGTTTTATGAAACGAAAATCAACATTAACTAATCATGCAGAATTTACTAACTACGTGCTTTGCGGGATGGAGGAATGTGGGCAAGTTGATGTGATCTACACAGATTTCGAAAAAGCTTTCGATCGTGTAGATCACATCATTCTTCTAGATAAACTGAGCAGGCTTGGAATTAGGGGTGATTTGCTCAGATGGATTACTTCTTATCTCGCAAATCGTTTGCAGGCCGTGGTCATTGGTGCTTTTAAGTCTGATTTTATAAAAATCCCATCCGGTGTTCCTCAAGGATCCCACTTAGGTCCTCTGTTGTACTGCGCTTACATTTATGATATCAATCAGTGTTTTGAATCTTCAAATCATCTACTCTACGCCGATGACAAAAAAGTGTTTATGAAGGTTGCCTCGCTTAGTGATTGTGAACTAATTCAACGTGACCTGAACAACTTATACGCATATTATGGCCGCAACAACATTACTGTAAATGTTAGCAAATGTCAATGTATCAGTTTTAGCCGTAAGACGAAAAAAATCGAGTTTCCATATCATTTTAATGGCCAAAAATTGAACGAACAGAGACTATGCGGGATTTGGGAGTTGTATTAGATTCTAAACTGACTTTTTCTGAGCACATTGACTACATAGCAAATAAGTCATATCGCAATTTAGGATTTATTATTAGAACCTGTAAACCGTTTAAAAAACACAAACAGTCTTAAATCTGTTTACTATGCATACTGTCGCAGCATTCTTGAGTATGCTAGTTCTATATGGTGTCCGCAGTACGCTGTATACATAAATAGAATTGAGAGAATACAAAATCGATTTATAAAGCATCTCAATTTTAAAAGTTATAAACCCCAACTGTCATATACAAAGGACTGCCTTAAACACGGCCTGCTTCCGCTCGAGTCTCGGCGAGAGTTGCTTGATATGTATTTTCTGCATGGCATCCTTCATAGTAACATTGATAGCCCTAATCTTCTAGCTGGAATTGGATTCTGCACTCCTAAATACCGCACGAGAAATACCCCTCTACTATGTATACCCAAACATCGTACTAACTACGGGATGAATGCTATCATGTCTCGCTTACCTAAAATATATAATGGTAAATATCACGATATTGATATCTGCAGTTTACCTAAGTCTCGTTTTAAACGAGATTTATTGTTAAAATCAAAATTGTTTGAAGAAGCAAAGCAGTAATCTACGGATAACTGCTTCCTGCTGCATGAGTGTCTTGCATATTTTTTGGGTTTTCTCTTCTCTCTATCTCCTACCCTTAGTTTACTTTGGCCGCTTCCATTATTAGAGCATGCGATTTTTCTATGTATTATTATGTATATGTTTGTTTTATGTATAAATATGTATTTATTAAGTTTATTAATATTCCGTTAATAATATATTTATATGTGCATAATATATATGCTAGTAATGTCTTATGTAATTGCCTCAAATGCTTTAGATTGGGTTGGCAAGTCTCTCTTCGCAGGAAACAATATAAATTAAGGCCATTCCGGCATTCCGCTGTCTTTCCTGGTGGTATGATATAGACACCGATATAGTCTTATTGATGATAAAACTCTTGTTAATAATATTAATATTAAGTAGTATCATTAAGTTAATTTCGTTTTGCTTCGTAAGAATCATAAAATGCTATGAAACTCTGTTACTGGCTAAGTGTGTTACGAGGTGTGATTTTTTTTGTGTATGTTTGTTACAAATAAGCTGTTGAGTTTCTTAATAATAAAATAAAAAATAAAAATATACGTCTATTTTATGTTAGATCAGTGTTTAGTGGTCGAGATAAGTGAAATGGTGTCATGGCGCACCTCGTTTTGTCGTACCCCTGTGTACTTCTCCTTCAACGGCCAAGTTACACAACATTTACTATAAACAATAAAGAAATCACAGTAAGAAACCTTAGACTTGGCACGAGTTTGTCTAGATTTCAATAATTTTTAGAGATGAACAATCAGCTGCATCGAGACTTGGCTAGTTTTTTACAGAATGTTTTTTGTGGGATTTCACTTTTTTGTAGAAACTATAGGAAATCGTATTAAATAAATCATTATGACCATATTACCTTTCGATACCTTAACCAGTTGCGTATGAATGGTTTGAGTATATTTTTATATATACAAGAACTGTAAATATAACTTGGTGATCTCACATATTTGTATGGGATTACCAAGTCATTTATGGAGCTAATTTAACTGAAAAACTGGGCCGATCATCCCAGTTTTTATATTTTTGCTTATCTCTCTCTCTCTCATTTAAGAGCAACGCTCTTGTCGGTGGAGTAGTCTCCATTCCTTTTTTTTTTTTTTTTTTTGGTAACGCAGAGAGAATGCCGCCGGCTCAGAAGGAACCGACGTCGGCACCGTTGGTCGGCGCCGCCTTATGCACACCCGGCCGCTGGGAGTCGGCCGGGTAGTGTGGGGCTCTCCCGGGGCATACCCACTAAACTCTCTGCGACAGTTTCCATCCCTCGCCCGGGAGAAACTCTCAGAGCGGGAACGCGGGCTATAGGACGAACCTTGCCACCGCGAACCCGCTCAGGGCGAAAGAGGCTCGCCAGTACGGCCTCTTACCAAACTCCGGTCCAACGGACCTAGGGCCTCTCCCACGGCCCACCAAACACCGCCCCCCGAATGGCGCCCACACTGCTGGCTGCAGTGCAAACACCACCGGGAGGAGGACTGCGAGTACCCTTCCCTACCCATACACTGCTGGCTGCAGTGCAGAGTGGGTTGGGGAAATAAACCCACAGGCTTCAAAACAAAAAACGCCGCAAAACCCAACTCCGCTGGATGCGGAGCCGAGAAAATTGGCACCACCGGTCGACATTGAGCCATCCTGGCTAGACGACCCAACGCCGGACCTCCAGCACATGGTCTTACGGCCGCTGAGCCCAAAGGCTCTCCACCCAGTGGGGCCCACGTCGAAAACGCTATCACGCGTAGCGTGACGCCGGACAGGGCCCCGGGCCCAGAACAAAAAAAGGCCACAGGAGAGGGGTTTCCGATGCCCCAAACCGTGAGGCTGGTCCTAGGCCCCGGGGGGGCTCAACTGGGGGTCGACAGAACGACTCCAGGAGCCCTCCCGTGTGTGTGCAGCTGTTAGCCGTCGAGTAGCAATGGGTGATGCCGATTACTACCCGCCGTTGCCCAGGGACGCCAGGACCCTTTCGGTAGCAGCTCCAAACAGAGCAAAAATACTACTGAAAGGGCCACACGAGGAGGCCGCCGCACCGTAGTCCCCTAGTCTCCATTCCTCTCTCGACTCCGCCAGCCCCTTCAATTCCTTGTACGATATGACATTTGCCTTTTCCTTAAGGAAAAGTTTTGCTTCTATGTGGCCATTAAATCCTAACTCTGTGCCAAATTTCAGCTCTTTCAGATTATGGGAAGTATTAGTTCTATTTGATTATCATGAGTTATTATCTGTCGAAAATTCGAAACTTTGCTTTCGCCTAACTTCGCAACTAAATGGCATACACACAGACTTGAAATTTAGGATTAAAAGTTGGTCATTGTAGCTTAACGAATGACGAAAATTTCTGCATTCTGGTCTTATCCGGAGGTTCTCAAAATGCGATGGAGGAGCGAAATGGTTCCAGTATCTTTAATTTACTAGGGATGGTACGGCAGTGTTTGCTTCGCGCTCGATTTTGATTTGTGATTTTGCTGTTGTTGTTCTGATATCCGTAACGCAGGTGTTTGAGCTACCTATCTCGAAGTTAGATCAATGTATGTGATGTTGTGAAATATTTATTTATTTGTACTGTCCCACAGCAGGGCAAAGATCTCATCAGAGAAAGACCAAGCCTTATCCCAATTAGGCTTGATCACGATGCTTACCCAATCCAATCCAAATCTTAACATTTGAACGTTAGGGGGACAAGTCCTATGGTCCTAACAGGATACAGTATTTTTTTGTCTGGTACTTTCATATTTTCATCATAAGAATTCATTGATGAAATAGTTTATAGTACGTAGTTTGCGTGTGTGGCTGTCTGTAATTATATACATACAGTGCATTTGGCCCCATTGCCAAGAAATTCAGCCTTATTGCAAGGAAAAACATCTGTCGATCTGAATTTTTTCAACTACACTATACTCGTAAAAGAAAGTCCCAAATCTTATCTTTCGTCTTATGGAGTTTCAATAAGTGATAATAATATGATTCATCTTGGAGCGTGGGGAGAAAAGGAACGAAAAGGAATCAATGATAAAAGAAAAAAGATGAATGTCGACAGTGGGAGAGCCACGCTTCGGCATGAATGGGACGGCTCGACCGGAGTGATACCACGTCCTCACAGAAAACGGGCGTGAAGCAGCACTGTGCTGTGTTTCGCTGCGTGAGTGAGGGTACCGTATTTCCAATCCGGGTGAAAGGGGGGTTTACATTGGCAGCGCATTTGTGACTCCCGTGGTGTCGCGGATGTCTATGGGCGGCGGCAATCGCTTACCATCAGGCGATCCGTCTGCTCCTCTGCCACATAAAAAAAATATATCCACCAAAAATATTCCAGAAGAGGTGGCACAGCCAATCTCGACACAAGACATATTAAAGTGCACAAGTGTTTGCGCACACACTAGTGCACCCTCTCATATTTCAATGGGACAACAGTGGGGCACGTCCGTTGACGGTACCGTCAAGCAATTTTTTTTTAGTTGAGGGCGCTGTAGTCAATTTAGCGTGACGTCATGTCGCCTTTAACAAGGAGACAATCAACACTCTTCTAACGACACCTCATTTGTTCAAATATGATAACTAGTTTAGGAGTTATGAGGGAACAGATGAACAACCATACATACATACATACAGGTCAAAATCATAACCCCTCCTTTTTGCTTCGGCGTAGTCGGGTAAAAAAGTAACCTAACCACGCTATCGATGCAGTCAGGACAAATTAATAATAATAATAAATATTTCACAACATCACATACATTGATCTGACTCCGAGATAGGTAGCTCAAGCACCTGTGTTACGGATATCAGAATCAACAGTGGGATTACAAATATATACATATAATACTTTTCTTTTGTAAATACATACTTATAATACATAGCAAACACCCAGACCAATACAAACAAACATGTTCATGCACACAAATGTTTGTACTGTGCGGGGATCGAACCCGCAACCCTTGTATCAGAGGCAGCGTGCACTACCACTGTTCCAATCGGGTCGTCAATTACAACGTATATGATGACGTCATTTAGTTGACGACAATAAAGTGACCAATTGATAAAAAGGTTAAGAACTCCTGACATAGATGATGTCATTCGACACTCGAGATTTTTCGACCTTTACCCTTCAAATCGGAAAAGCATTACTTTCCTCGATCGCCATGGTAACAGTTGGGTATTTCAGTAAACTGTGAAGGAAAAGGTGTATTATTCTCAAATATTTGTTGACGTTTCTACACAATGGAGCCTAATGGGTGCTGAAATTGAAAGCGAAGCTACGGAATTGTAATTATTTGGGGAACGGCAAATTGGAGACTGTGGTTTAAGCTATAGAATTTATATATAGGTATACCTACAATTAATTCTTACTAAAGAATCTCATCAAGAATATTTACCCAAAAAACCGTTCGCACCTTCAGAATTATAGAGACCTAATCCAAAAATTAATTGGACCTATCTTATTTATAATGTGTAGATCAATAAGCATAGTAAAATATGCAACCCTTAAAACATAACCTCTTTGTTTACAATTTCTAGATAACATTAATTTCCAATATAATATCGTGACATACAAATCTGGCCATGTGGTCCCCGGCAGAGTAGAATAGGCCACCCTCACTCTTACCGAGGTGTCGTAATAGGCGACTAAGGTAGAGCTGCTGGCATGATCATCAGCACCCAGAGAAGGAAAACTCTGCATTTATATCAAAATCCTCGCCAACCCGTCTGCCAAGCGTTGTGAGTATGGCAATTACCCCTCATGTGATTGAGGGAGGCCCGTGCCCCAGCAGTGGGGACTTAAATGGGCGGATGATGATGATGATACAAATCTATATTGGCTGCTTCCTAAATTTAGGTTTTTGCATTAGATATCTATATTTCTGAAGGTGTGCGTTGTGAAAAATGCTTCACACCGGTTTTCTGGGTAAATATTCTGGCCAGAGCCTGAGTTCATGGGCGTAGCTACGGTGGGTCAGGTGGGGCACTTGCCCCATACTGCCCCACCTGGTCAAAACCTGTAAGGTACCTCATCAAACTTAAGAAACTTAATTATCTTGTTTAGTAACTTTAAGTATTGTTATAAGTACCTATAACAATACTAAGCTCACAGTCATAAGTCGATAAAAAATTGCGATCAAAACCAAAAAGCGCGTTTATTACTATTATTTTAGACTGCTGACCCACCCTGAGCCCATGACTGTCCCACCATGAGCCCAACGGCTGACCCAGCCTGACCCCAACGGCTGACCCACCCTGAGCCCATGACTGTCCCACCCTGAGCCCTACGGCTGACCCAGCCTGTCCCCAACGGCTTACCCACCCTGAGCCCATGACTGCCTCACCGATGATGATGATGATCGTGATGAGTCCGAGAACCGAAGGGCCAATTCGAACGGAAATGGAAAAGATTGGCAGCGCACTTGTGACCACACTTGGATTTTGTGTTCATTGACAGTAGCAATCGTTAGGGATCAGCTGATCCCTCTGCTTGTCTGCTACCTGTAACATAAAATCAGAATGCATTTGTCCATAGTAGGAAGCCATTCTACATACAACTCTGAGAGAGTGAGGCAGGGTCACCAAAAAGCTAATTAGTCAGTCCAATTTCATATCGTTATTAGTAAAATAGCATTTACCGTATGGTATACTAACATGCTAATTATTTTAGGAATTATATTTAAAAGTGTGCGTCGGCCGGGAATCGAACCCGGATCAACTGCTTGGAAGGCAACTATGCTGACCATTACACCACCAACGCGCTTGACAACACAATTTAAAAGTGAAGTTTGCATTTGCTAGAGCTGAAATTCAACTAATTTTAAAACACTTGTGTTTATTTCGTTATTATGAAATCATTATTCGATAAAGATTTCACAACTGCTTTCAAGCGCGTTGGTGGTGTAATGGTCAGCATAGTTGCCTTCCAAGCAGTTGATCCGGGTTCGATTCCCGGCCGACGCACACTTTTTGCTCTCTACTGAAATGGTGCTCGGTCAAATATTGATTGGCCGGATGGCGCATTTGATAGTGACTCTACCTTCGGGTTGTGGGTTCGATCCCCGCTCTGGACAAATATTCGTGTGATGAACACTTGTGCTTGTTCAGTGACTGGGTAATATATGTATTTTAGCAACTATATTAAGCAAATCGAAGGTGATGACATTTTTTTGAAAAAATTAAAAGAACTATTGACAGTCATATGTTATTATACGCGGAAAGATTTTTGATTTTCTTGATTTTCTTTTTTTAAATATTATATATAATAGATAGTTGAATAATTGTATAGAATATATCGAAATATTTTAATATTTAGTTTTTAAGATTTGCGACGGCCTTACAGATTCCTTAATGTGAACTTAATTATATTTAAGACCTGTATGTACCATTATGAATAAACAAAAATTATGATTATGATTAGCACATACATATTTGTAGTGCCTCTGTTGTCAAATATCCGCAACACAAGTGCTTAAAACCTACTTAGTATGGAATCAGGTTAATGTGCCTGGAAAAAAACGGGCAATTTCATACTTTAACCCCTTATTCAAAGTAAATACCAATATTGTTCCAAAACTCGTCCCCGTTTTCTACCCCTCGAAAGTTTTAAACTGCTCTTACCTTCAGAACACATACAACCCCGATAGTTCGATCGGACTAAGTCTTGATTCGTTCCCGGAAAAATCGTTTTTTTATGTGATAGGTGGCAGACGAGCAGACGGATCACCTGATGGTAAGCGATTGTCGCGATGGACACGCGCGACACCAGTGGGGTCACAAGTGCGCTGTCAACCTTTTTAACCCCCCTTTCCCCTGGTTAGGGCCTCCAGTACCTTCACTCAAGCAGCGAAACACAGCACAGTGCCGCTTTACGCCGGTTTTCTATGAGGCCGTGGTACCACTCCGGTCGAGCCGGCCCATTCATGCCGAAGCGTTCTCCCACGGCTCGAAATTCGTGACAGATGAGAGCGGGTCTACTGGGAAACGGATCGAAGAGGCAATTTCATACTGTAACCCCTATTACAAGTAAATTTGACTGACCGGAATGGCTCAATTGGTAGTGACCCCTGCTTCTTACGCCAAAGGTCGTGGGGTTCGATCCCCACCCTGGACAAACATTCGTGTGGGAAGGGCGCTGGACCACTTGTGTTTGTTCAGTGTCTGGTGTA